>CAUZXP010000552.1:19200-41700 GCA_963584105.1 Alviniconcha strummeri | reverse complement strand
ACAGACAGCCAGGAAACCGGACAGAACCGTAGTAACCAGAGAGACAGATACAGCAAGACGTCCAGAACACCCACCGTGAAGGCGAAGTGCTTGTGCTTCTTTGACTTGGACTTCTGTTTCAGAGTCAGCTTGTCGTCCGCATGGGACCGCCTGTAGAGCCACGGGTGGTCCTCGTGACTGCGGATCACTCCGCCTTTGGCCGTGGACGTCTGGCTGTCCGTGCCGCCAATGTCCAGCACAGTTACGTCTGCAGACAAGAATGGGAGGCGGTGTCAGTGTCACAGGTGTCTGCCGGCCAGCGTGAATTAACGGTTTTCCGTGTATGCAGTCTGTCCACGTCACCGGCCCTAGCTGTCATCCATTGCGTGGTATTTCTGTCTGGTTTCTTCTGCTGTCCTTTTACTTTTATAGACTCTGTCTTTGTCCCGCTGTCTGTATGCCTGCCTGCCTGCCTGTCTGTCTGTCTGTCTGTCTGTCTGTCTGTCTGTCTGTCTCTGCCTGTCTGTCACCAAAGCCTATCTGCCTGCCTGTCTGCCTGTCTGTCTGTCATGAAAGCCTGCCTGCCTGTCTGTCTGCCTGCCTCAGCCTGCCTGCCTGTCTGTCTGCCTGCCTCTGCCTGTCTGCCTGCCTGTCTGTCTGCCTGCCTGCCTGTCTGTCTGTGTCTGTGTCTGCCTGTCTGTCTGTCTGCCTGTCTGCCTGTCTGTGTCTGCCTGTCTGTCTATCGGTCTGCCTCTCTGCCTGTCTGTCCCGAAAGCCTGCCTGCCTGTCTGTCTGCTTATCTGTCTCTGCCTGTCTGTCTGTCTGTCTGTCTGCCTGTCTGCCTGTCTGTCTGTTTGTCTGTCTGCCTGCCTGCCTACCTACCAGTCTGTCTATGCCTGCCTGTCTGCCTGCCTGCCTGTCTGTCCTTGCCTGCCTGTCTGTCTGTTTCTGCCTATTTCTTCTCTCGCTCGCTCTCCTCCCTCCCGCTCTCTCTCTATTCTTACGTTTGTTTCGCTCTCTTTTCTAGTCTTCTTTCTCCTCTCTGTCCTCTGTCTGTCTCCCGCTCCTCTCATTATTTTGCGTTCTCTGGGTCATTAGTCTGGAACTCTCTTCCTCGGAAAATGAAAATGTACAAGTATGCGGGTGGTTTTGAAGGTAAACCTGCGTAAGGTCCTGGTTAACAAATGAAATCACGTGCAGGTACCTTTCCGCCCCCCCCCCCCCCCTTTTTTTTTGACGACTCTGCCAAGCACATCACTGAGTGGCGTTTATTCAGAAACATTCATCCATCGTTGCGATATTTCTCTCGCTCACGCATTCATTGATCTTTTTCGTATAACTATGCTTGTTAGATATACCTCTAAGCCTGTACATATTATTTTTGTTTTCGTTAACGATAATTATAATGCTTGTGACCGCTTTTTGTTGTTGTTGTTGTTATTGTTGTTGTTTTTGTCTGTGTGCGCTACTGTTATTGAAACGGTTCCCCCATTTTCCACCATAGTGTCTGATCTACAATGAAAGTTGATTCCATTATCGATAATCATAATACTTGTATCCCCACACAGGGGTGCGTGCGTCCGTGTGCGTGTGTGCGTGTGTGCGTGTGTGTGTGTGTGTGTGTGTGTGTGTGAGAGAGAGAGAGAGAGAGAGAGAGAGAGAGAGAGAGAGAGAGAGAGAGAGAGAGAGAGAGAGAGAGAGAGAGAGAGAGAGAGAGAGAGAGAATGCGTGCGTGCGTGCGTGCGTGCGTGCACGGCATCTCTCTCTCTGTCTCTGTCTCTCTCTTCTTTTGTTTGGTCTACCGCTATTCCTCTTCAATTGCTCGATCGCTTTCCTGTTTTTGTGCTGCCTTTTATCATTATTATGTGGCTGAATGGCTGGGGCCGCGGAACTGAAGAAACAATCCACAAGGGAGTTAATTAGCGCTCAAAATGCGCAACACAAGTACAACAACAAAGACCTGAGTCACGAGCCTGTGGTAACTCTCACCTGGCATGCGTGTAAATACAAGCTACGTAAACTCCGCAAGAGGCACAGGATGTACTTGCGTGCGTTTGAATGTACACATGTATTTGCATGTAAATACAAGGTACAGAAACTCCACCAGAGGTACAGGCTGTACCTCTGGTGGAGTTTCTGTACCTTGTATTTACACGCATGCCAGGTGAGGTAAGAGTTACCGTAGGCGATTCAGGTCTTTGTTGTTGTACTTATGTTACATGTTTTCGTACTACGGCGTCATCATATGGGCAACGTCACCAGTACAGCAACGTCACCACTACAGCGACGTTACCCGTTCTACAGCGTTATTATATGGGCAACATCACCACTACAGCGACGTTACCCGTACTACAGCGTTATCATACGGGCAACGTCACCACTACAGCAACGTCACCACTACAGCGACGTTACCCGTACTACAGCGTTATCATACGGACAACGTCACCACTACAGTGACGTCACCACTACAGCGATGTTACCCGTACTACCGCGTTATCATACCGGCAACGCCACCACTACAGCAACGTCACCACCACTACAGCAACGTCACCACTACAGTAACGTTACCCGTACTACAGCGTTATCATACAGTCAACGTCACCACTACAGAAACGTCACCATTGCAGCGACGTTACCCGTACTACAGCGTTATCATACGGGCAACGTCACCACTACAGCAACGACACCACTACAGCGACGTTACCCGTAGCAACGTCACACTACAGCAACGTATGAAACGACTGACAGAAGTGGGTGACACAATGGACAGAAAGAGGCTGCAGGTGTTATACGTTATCAAGTAAGTGGACAAGGAATATATACACACTCCTCTTGACCGTGCAGTTATAAGAGAAAGTGAAGGTGTCTGGCTGTTTTAGGATGCAGTCGGAGGCCTTTCCGTGGAACAGCTTCAGCATGTAATTCGTGGAGGAGACGTCGTACTTGAACATGCACTTGCTTTTCCAGAAGCAGGAGCTCATCTGCAAGGACAGCAAAGAGGTATTATCAAACAGCAAAGAATTATTTTCAAACAGCTTCTCTTTTTTTTCTTCTTTTTATCAAACCGCAAAGAATTATTGTCAAACAGCAAAGAGTTATTGTCAAAGAGCAAAGAATTATTGTCAAAGAGCAAAGAATTATTGTCAAACCGCAAAGAATTATTGTCAAACAGCAAAGAATTATTATCAAACAGCAAAGAATTATTGTCAAACAGCAAAGAATTATTACCAAACAGCAAAGAATTATTGTCAAACAGCAAAGAGTTATTATCAAAGAGCAAAGAATTATTGTCAAAGAGCAAAGAATTATTATCAAAGAGCAAAGAATTATTGTCAAACAGCAAAGAGTGATTATAAAACAGCAAAGAGTGATTATCAAACAGCAAAGAGTGATTATCAAACAGCAAAGAATTATTGTCAAACAGCAAAGAGTGATTATCAAACAGCAAAGAGTGATTATCAAACAGCAAAGAATTATTGTCAAACAGCAAAGAGTGATTATCAAACAGCAAATAATTATTTTCAGTATGGCAACGTTACCCATACTACAGCGTCATCATATGGGCAACGTCATCACTACAGCAATGTCACCAGTAGAGCAACGTCACCACTAGAGCAAGTCACCACCACTACAGCAACGTCACCACTAGAGCAAGTCACCACCACTATAGCAACGTCACCACTACAGCGAGGTTACCCGTACTACAGCGTTATCATATGGGCAACGTCACCACTACAGCAACGTCATCACCACTACAGAAACGTCACCACCACTACAGCAACGTCACCACTACAGCGGCGTTACCCGTACTACAGCGTTATTATACGGGCAACGTTACCACCACTACAGCAACGTCACCACCACTACAGCAACGTCACCACTACAGCGACGTTACCCGTACTACAGCGTTATTGTACGGGCAAAGTTACCACCACTACAGCAACGTCACCACCTCTACAGCGACGTCACCACCTCCACAGCCAGGGCGACTAGGAGAGGCTGAGGCGAGGATCGACCCACCTGCACGAAGAGGTCGGGCGTCAGGCCCTGACACGTGCCATTGTGGCCCACGAAGGTGAGTCCTGCGATGAGGCGTCCGTTCTTGCAGTCAAGCTTCACCCGCTTCTGCAGGTCCCGAGCCGTCGTCCGGAAGGTCAGCCCGTCATCCTCACACGTCCACTTGCCTGGGGAAGACAGACACACAGAGAGATAGAGATAAAGACCACGCCCCCAGTGTTGCGTTGGGGAGAGAGAGAGAGAGAGAGAGAGAGAGAGAGAGAGAGAGAGAGAGAGAGAGAGAGAGAGAGAGAGAGAGAGAGAGAGCGGGGACAAGTCCCCCCTTCCCCCAATGTTGCCTGGGAGAGAGAGAGAGAGAGAGAGAGAGAGAGAGAGAGAGAGAGAGAGAGAGAGAGAGAGAGAGAGAGAGAGAGAGAGAGAGAGAGAGAGAGAGAGAGAGAGAGAGATAATACTTTATTACACAGGGATAAAGATTTAAGCACGTGTCGGCTTTTTTTTCAAATCTGTCCCTGATGACAATCACAGCAACACTCAATACATCAAACAAAATTCCCTTAAATACGCTAGAGAAAAAACGACTTAAAAGCAAAACAAACTAATTTCTGTCTAAAACATCACATCATACGAACAGATCAATAATAAAGCAAAGACCAATACAAACTATTTTTTTTTAGGAGAGAGAGAGAATGACAAAAAACATATTAACGAATAAAAGAAAGCGACAGAATAATGACTTCTATCTTCGTATAAGACAAGATCACATCTAACAGGATTGGAAGCTAAGCGATGATGCATTATACACACCTAACCAAAATCAAAGCACATCACATACACCCACAATCATATATGCAAACATTAAATTTGAGGGGGGGGGGGGGGAATGACCAGGAGGAAAACAAAGGTAAATATTTCATGAAAATACCACACACACACACACACACACACACACACACACACACACACACACACACACACACACACACACACACACACACACACAAATCTAAAACTTTACAAGAGCAAGGGAGGGAAAACAATAACAGCATTCTATACATTTCGTGTCAAGCTGTCTGACGCGCTAGAAAAAAAAAAAAAAGAAAAAAAAAAAGAAGAAGAAGAAGAAGTATAACGAAGTATTCAAGGTGGCTTAGCAAGTGCCTGAAATGCTTTCCTTTTGAACGTTTTTAATTCCATGGGGTATCTGAGATGATGAGCTAAACTATTCCACGCTAAGGAGCCTGAAAAGGAGACACTCGTTTTAAAGATATCAATCCTTGTTCTGGGCAAAAGCTGTTTATTCCCATGAACATGAAGACGTTCAGATGGAATCATGAGATCTTTCAGATACTGCGGGGCTTTGCCGTGAACAACCTTTTGCATTAGAACACATTTGTTGAGCAATAGTTGTTTGTCTAAAGGGAGTAGTTTGAGAGCACAGCACTTTTGTTTGTAGTCTAAATTAGGAATTGGCATGAAGAATTTTACGGCACGTTTGTGGAGAGAATACAGCTGCTTCATGTGCACACCGGCACATCCATCCCATGCATTTGAAACATAGTTCATATGTGACATAATGTGTGCGAAGAAGAATGCTAATTTGGATTTTTGGCTGACAATTTGGCTCAGTTTCGAAAGAAGAAAAATATTTCTAGAAACGGTTTTGCACATGTTGTTAATATGTGCTTGCCACTTTAGCTGTTCGTCTACAGTCACTCCAAGTAGGCGATGTTTTGAAACTTGCTCTATTGGCGTGGTCTCGAACTTTAGATTTAAAGGGAGCTGTTTTTTCTGGTGTTTTTGTCTCGTCGCCATCAACATGCATTTTGTTTTCGTCGGATTTAGTGCCATCCGATTTCTACAACACCATCCAGAGACATCATATAGACTTTGTTGTAAATCCCCTCGTATATTATCTATGTTGTCATTAGCTGTATTAAGGGTACCATCATCAGCAAATAAATCACATTGGACTGACGCACGTGTAAGACACAGAGGCAAGTCATTAATAAAGATGCAAAACAGAAGTGGGCCTAGGATCGACCCTTGAGGCACTCCACTTGTTATAGACGTTTCTTGGGAGTATGTGCCATTTACAAGCACGCATTGTATACGATCCTGTAAATAAGATCTTAAGAAAGCTATACTTGCGATGCTTAAGTTGTACGTGGATAGTTTTTTTCAGTAAAATATCGTGATGAACCAGGTCAAAAGCCTTGCGAAAATCGAGAAATACAGCGCCTGACATTTGACGGTTGTTGAAAGCTGAGAGCCAAATATCAGTTAAACGGGTAACTGCCGTTTGACAAGAATGTCCACATCGGAAGCCTGACTGAAAGGAATGGAAAAGCTGTGTGTTTCTAAAAAGTTTGTCAAATGTTTATGAATGTGTCTTTCTAGTGGCTTTGTGAGAACAGACAGGATCGAGATAGGGCGGTAATCGTTCAGATCGGTGGAGATAGTTTTTGTTTTAGGGAGTGGAATTACTTTAGCTCTCTTGAATGCGGTTGGAAAAACATTCTTTTGTATGCATAAGTTATAAATGTATGTAAGTGTCTCAGCTATGTAAGGAAGGGCAATTTTTAGAAGTTTAACACTAATACCATCACAACCTGCAGATTTCTTATTATCCAGCTTTAAGATAGATATTCCTACTTCGAATACAGATATAGGAGGAATTGAAAATGTGGTATTTTGAGAGATTCGATCTCTGCAAAAGTTTAGTAACCTGTTAGGACAGTTATACTGAGACCCATCGGTTTGATCATCTGGTAAAAACTTCGAGACTACAGATACGAAGTGGGCGTTAAAGACATCTGGTGTGAGTTCTGATGGAAGATTATTGTTTGCAGGGCTGTGGCCTTTAGTGAATGTGTTGATAGCTCTCCACATGGATGATATATCTGCTTTATTTCCGGCAAGGTCATTAAAATATTTTTTCTTGGCTTCCCTCACAAGGTAATTTACACGGTTCCGTTGTTGCTTATATTCTACAAATTTCTTTTGCTTCCTACACTTGTCCCTCAGTAATATGGCTTGCTTTATATCAATGTTCAGCCATGGTGGAAGGGTTTGCTGTTTCACCCTTTTTTTTTTTGAGGGGGGCATGCTTATTAATAACATCAAGAAATAAGTCAATCCAGTATGACAGTGCCACATTGGGGTCGCTAAAATTGTACACATTTTTAAAGGGGATTACGTGCAAATCCATCAAAAAAGCTCTTTCATCAAACTGTTTGAAACATCGGTAAACAATTGAAGAGTGGACATTCAGAACAGGCTTCACAGTTTTGACAGACAAGGTACAGCACACTGGAAAATGATCGCTGATTCCTGTGGCAGGCACTAGAATATTTGACACAATGCTAGTATCACTTGTGTAAATATGATCAATTAGTGTTGAAGAATGGGGAGTGATTCTCGTAGGTGACGTAATCATTTGATTTAGGCCAAATAAGGATATTGTGGAATCCCATGCTGGGTTACTTTTTTGCATGTCAATATTAAAATCACCCAACAGGACAACATTCACATTACAGCCCTGCACCCTGTCCATCATTGTAACAAATTGATCATACCAGTCAAACGTTGAAGCTGGGTTTCTATAAATATAACCAACTAAGATACTGGACTTGCGCGTTTGTATTTCTAACCACACGCTTTCTACTGCTTCAGACTCTAAGTCAGGACGGCGACGGACAATTTTACTGACTGAAGAATGTATGTAAACAACTAAACCTGTGTGCTGAGATCTGGCAGCATCCTTTCGGATTAGTGAATAGTGAGGAAGAGACAGACCTTCACTTGGAATGTGGCTTTTCAGCCTAGTCTCACTGAGACCGAACAGGTGGAAGAGTTGATGGGATTCAAAGAAGACATTAAGATCATGATTTTTTTTATTTTTTTTTGAATGTGGTACACATTAAGGTGACCGACTCGGAGACAGTCGCTGGACATGCTAAACCCTGACTAACAATCCGTTCCTAGAACTGAAAAATGCAGAAATTCAAATCTCTGCGTGATTAAATGTTCCTTTAAATGTTACATATATATATATATCCCAGAGGACAATGGCGCATACAACTGAAAACAACAAGAACAACAACGAAACGAACTGGTAGTACAAATTTCGGAAAACAAAGCAGAGGGAATCCACACGAAACACGATTAACAATCCAAAGGGAGCCGGCACAGCCGCTCGAGTTCTTGGACAGATGCAGACACAAACTATTCAGCTAATGAAATATCCCAACGTTTCCACCGGTTAACTATTCAAAGGGAGCAGACACAGCCGCTCGGGTTCTTGAACAGTTTCTAACACGAAGTATAAATTAGGTAGTGGAATATACTAACGTGCCCACCAGTTAATGCAAACGGAGCAAGCACTACTGTTCGTGATCCTGAATAGATGCAAAACACAAAGTATTCAGCAAATGAAAAACACCAACGTGTCCACCAGGATCCTGGACGTATACTATAAACTATAATTGTCTCAAGGCCATGAGTATACAAGTCTGTCAGTGTCACAGACCGGGGCAGTGCAACACACAATAGCGCCGTGATGATTGACGCAGTAATACGGAGTCAGTCAGTCTCTGGTACTGGTTACAGAGTAAGAGTAACGCACTCATATCAGGAACTATAAGTTGTTCGCGTGCACGATCGAGCGCACGCGCGCACACACACGCACGCATTCACGCCACAAGCACACACCAGTCAGGTGTGTACAGAAATAAACTACCTTTAAAACACACTGCTGGACACACTGCAAGCTTGCGTTACACAAGTGTCTCCGCTGCACCCCCCCCCCCCCCCCCCCCCCAGTAACTGGTGCGATGGGGGTGCAGGACGATGCTGGCTTGCTGTGTGTTGAAGGAAGGGTGGGCTGTGGGCCCGTATGTACACTGACGTCCACGTGGCGGGAGAGCTCCATAGCTGGACTGCGGCGGTGGCGCGGCCCACCTGCGGAGAGTGTGTCGATGTGCTCCGTACCAGCCACTGAAGGGTGGCGGAGCGGTGCCGACATCACGGTGTTGGGGTGTTCCTCTGCTGTAGCGGTGAGCCTGATGGTGTAGTGGGGCGTCACCAAGCCGTCGTTGTGGGATGGAGCTTTCCGTGTCCGCAGGCCGTTGTTGTAGCAGTGGAGGTGGTGGGAAAGGACCGCGAGTGGTTGAAACAGCTGGCCCATTTCTGTACTGCTGGCTCCTCCCACCGCCCTCTCTGAGGTGCTGGCTTGGCGGGCAGTCAAAACCAGCAACGGCACTCGGCCACTAGCAGAGGGTGACGGATGGGAAGGGCGTTCTTGGGGTCGAAGGGGAGGTCGGGGTTGCCCCACATGCATGTACTTGACATTGCACGCAAGTCGCACGGTGCCTTTGGGGCTTGGGTGCAGAGCGTCACGGTAGAGCGCTTTCCGGGGGGCGCCGCTGTTCGTGGTGAAGGTGTCGGTGTGGTCAGCGAGCATAACTTGCTCACTGTGACACGCCTTCACCAAGGCAGCGTTCGAAGCGGCCACCGTCTTCCTCAGGGGGTGCTCTCCTTGTGGCGGGATTAGAGAGGAGAGCTGGACGACGGCATTGGGGAACACTGACTTGAGCAGTTTGAGCAGTGCCCTCCACATGCTCTCCGTGACGGTGTTCACCCAGCACGTGTTCACCCCGACGTGGACGACCAGCAGCTGGACGTCTCTGCACTTTGGAACATTTTGCAGCCAGTGTAGAAGGTCGTCCACGGTGAGGCCGGAGATGCTAATCTTTTGCTGTGCTTTGTGAGGGTACATCAGCTCTGGTCTGATTTGTCCGAACACAGAGTCCCCAATCAGCACGTGTGTTTTGCCAGGAGAGACTCTGCACTCCGCCATCCGTTCCCTTGGCGTCCTGGCGTCACGGTCGGTGTGACGAGGCGACGGCCTGGTACTTGATGAGCGGACTGTCCCTAGTTGTCCTGGCGTCACGATCCGTGTGATTTGGTGGTGGCGCGGTGATAGCGGAGGCGTTGAGTCGTGATTGTCGATGGCTGAGTCATGGCTGGGATCTGTGTTGTATGTAGTGGCCGCGTCGAGAGATGAGCTGGGGCAGTTATCTAGTGTTAGCTGGTCGTCTTCTCCCCCACTTAACACTGAGAACATGTTAGAGGTTTCTACGTTCGCTGAAGTGTTGTTGTTGTTGACAGGAAATTCGGGTGCGGATGGTTCTTGTATTTCTGCTGCGGCAGGTGTTTGTTGCTTGGCTAGGCCGGTCTTAATAACACTGATGTACTTCCTAAGATCACCGATTTGAGATTTCATGTCTTTGTTCTGTTTCGTGACCTCCGTCAGCTTTTGGGTCAGTGACGTCACTGTGTCAGTCAGTTGGTCAAACTTCACCTTCACATGCTTGTTGTTGAGTTGATGCTTAATGTCCTCAGATGTCATTTGACATATTAGGGACAAGTTGTGACCAATGCCGAAGCACGGTTCAATACGTAAGGTGTATGCGTGTTTAGCTGTAACCTGCCACCTGCACTTTTGGCAGAATGACCGGGATTTTTTACGTGCTACTGCGGTAACACGGGGGTGGAACGGATACCGAAATAAGAGTCAGCACAGAAAGTCGACCCTGGAGAAGAAAATTCTCCCGCCGTTCCAGCAGGGATTCGAACCCGCGACCTTTCAATCAAGAGTCCGGTGCTCTAACCACTGAGCTATCCCCGCCCCCTTCCTTCACATGCAGCTTGAGCTCGGCCTTTATCTGTTGTTTTGCTGTCTCCAGCTCAGTGACTAGGGAGGCGTGGTGTGGTGAAGGTGTGACTGGGTAGGCTGGCTGGCGGGGTGTGGTAGGAGGTGTGGCACGGGTATGATCCAGGTGGCGGGTCGGCTTGATATGCTGGGAAACCGGGACTGGAGCTGCTGAAGGTGAGGCTGACTTGGGACTGAGGGCCTGGGGCCTTAACTATGAATCGGGACTACGGTAGGCCTGGCCTAAACCAAAGTCCTTGACTTTAGAGTCCGAGACTTTGAGTTAGACAAAGTTCGTATACATGGACTCGGACAATGGTCGAGACAATAGAGTCTCTGACTTCGCGCTGATAAGAAAGTGGTCATCACACGCGTCATCGCTTGTGCTAACTTTAGACGGGGCAATCCCATCTGGGCATGCGCACCGACATGCTTCGTCCACTTCCCTGTGACGTATTTCGTACGCGCAAGCATCGGTAAACGTAAACATTAGGTGAACGCATGCCTAGCAGGCCCGATTCTAGATGTGATTCGCCATGTTTTACTTCTGCAACACCCAAGCGATCTCGACGTGGTCATTATTCGTAAAAACGTTAATCTATCAACATCTTCGATGGAGTATTCTTCTTCTCATTTACTGAATCGAGTAACCGTAGCATCGTCTTGCTATGACGGCCATTTTGAACTTGTCAGAAAGGCGAGTGGACGCTGTGAAATCAGGTAGCCTGCGCTGTGCAGATGAATTTAAACAACAAGAAAATAAATCAAGTGAGAATGTAAGACGTCAAGCAAACTTGCTGTCATGATAATTTGCAAATATTAAATCGTACGATCACATTAATCAGTCATTATGCCTGCGTCGCTCGGCTAATGCGACCTTTCTTCCCTCCAAAATGAAAGAGCTTTGGCCGACGAACATCTAGTACTCATTTGACGAAACGAAAGAAAAAATAAAAGAAAAATTAAAAAGAGAGAGAAACCGCTGGATTCGGACATAAAGACGCAACAACAGCAAAAAATAAAAACAACAAGAAGAACCAACTTTCCAAGCATAACAAGGCCAAAAGCAGTCATAGTCCCGGGCCTACGGCCTTTAGTCCAGCGAAATCGCTAGCCTAAATATCGGCTGTTTAGGCCCGAGGTTCGGCCCGGACTTTGGTGTAGTCCCGGTCCATGGTTACCATTTTCGGGCCATTGTCAATAGCCTTGAGATTTAGGCCGGCCTACCGCTTTAGGCCCGATTCATAGTTAAGGCCCCTGAAGTTGACGCGAGCTCCTTCTCGTACTCCCGGTTGTCCTTGGCAACTGTGGACGCGGGCTGCACCTAGGTCTAACATCGTGTAGTCCGGGCTCCCCTGTCGGCGATGGTGAAACAGTCGGCAAGCGGAGGTTGCGCAGATTCGTTGTTACTGTTTCATGCAACTCCGGCTCCTTCACCCGGTCGACAAAGGCGTAGATGGCCCTAATGCATTTGATGAGGGAACTAAACTCCTCGTCTCTCCAACGGGGACACCTGTTTCCCTGGACTAGGACTGTACCTGTGCTGTAGAAGATCGTTATTGTCACTAGCTTAACAGTATCACAGTTGACTTGGATCTTAGTCCGGAAAAGGTCCTGGCTGGGAAGGTCAGTGGGTACTATACTGATGTCATTACTGTCTTCTACATAGATGGTCCTGGTTGGATTGGTGCCCTCATCCAGCCAGTCCACCTGATACCCCGCAGTTCCTGCAACATCACACACGTAACGCCTGTAGAAAATCTGTCTGGTGAGGGGCATTAAACAGTGAAGTATATCGAACGTCATTTGCTTGGGATCTTTCTTCATTTCAACATTGGGCACCCAGGCAAACAGAGACGAGCTCTGGAGCGCCATGGCGGCTGCAGTTTAAAGAGAAGTCAAGTGTTGGCTAAGTAGTCAATAACATGGTGGAGGGAGGGGCGAACTCATGGCCTAGGGAGACAAGGGGCGCATTACATGGCGAGATGTGAAGCAAAAAAAAAAAAAAAAAAAAAGTTAAACGGAACGCTTATTTTACTTAGACAATTCAAATCATGCGTAAATTTTCAGCAAAATTACCTTTCTCAAACAACAAACTGCAGACAGGCAGTACTAAACTAACAAATGATAATACAGAAAAAAATCTGATCAACTTAGCTTGCAGATGGTTGGAGCGTGACGGTGTGCAGCTAATACTGTCGAAGCTGTGTGGCGTGGAAAAGATAAGCCGACGCTGCTGGTTGAGTGATTTTATGACCTCTTGACGGCGTGTCAGTACTTTCTCCCCACCGCCAACGGTGGGTGTGACGTAACTGGCAACTGGTGAGAGCCAGCCGGGCTGGCCGGCGAAAAAAACACGGCAAGTTCGAATATGAATTCACGGCATCACATAAAGTAAACAGTTAAGAATGACAAGATAACGTGCTGCTATCCTTGGCACTAGTCTTCTTTCACCTCCTGATCCGCATCCTGGCGCCTGATCCACCAAAGGCTAACAATGAACAAGTCAACAGCGACCATCTGCCATCAGGCAGCAGACCACTGACGCTGGGTGATCCACTTGTCCGACACAAACCGGCAAAAACACACCAGCAAATGAAAAAATGTCCGTAACTACGTGAACTTTGCCTCAGCATTTCCATCCTTGGTTCTTCGGCCACTGCCAGTCTGTTACAATCACTTTGGTACAGAAAGAAAGAACTAACTCTCCAGCTAAACACCACTAGCACACAAAAGCTGATGAGCAGTTAACCACACTTCCGTAGGTCAGCCGCCATTTTGGAGAGAGAGAGAGAGAGAGAGAGAGAGAGAGAGAGAGAGAGAGAGAGAGAGAGAGAGAGAGAGAGAGAGAGAGAGAGAGCACAAAAGACAGACAGACAAAAGAGATAGACTGCCGTGTCTGCATAGACACGCTGAAAGACACTGAAACACCTCCTTCCTGTTCCCCACACACACGCACACACACACACACACACACACACACACACACACACACACACACACACACACACACACACACACACACACACACGCACGCACATGCACGCACACACGCACGCACGCACGTACACACACACACACACACGCACGCACGCACGCACACACACACACACACACACACACACACACACACACACACACACACACCAATCAGATGGAGCTGTTTTTGTTCTCTGTTCCACCAATCAGATGTGTCTGTTGCTGATGGGCAAGGAGTGGCGGAGCGCGGTGTCACAGTTGATAGAACTGCTGGACAAGGAGGGACAGTACAACCTGACCTACTCACCTGCTGCGTCTCCCAGTGCCAAGATCGTCGTTCTTCTTGAGGCAGCCAAGCGAATCAGCTTCGCGGTGACGGTCCGAGCGACGTGCATGGCTGAAAAAGTGCAGAAATGTCTGCAGTAAGTCAAACAGAACCTTGTTTGGTTGTAGTTTTCAACAAAGGTTCATCAATAATAAACGAACGCCTTGGAAAGTGTAGTTTAAGAGTTCGTATAATAACTAGAAACTTGGTCTAAGTACTTGTAAAGTGCCTTATTCTGGATGAGCATAAGGGGCTTACAGACATCTGAAGGAAACAAAATTACAAAAGAGGACTTCAGGAGCAAATTACAAAAATTAAACGTGCCTTTTATGTTGACTATCTGTTCGTTTTTACTTTCCTGTTAACTCCACCCGGAACAATGTGTGTTCTCACTTGCAGACGGCTGACGCAACATGTAAAAGATGAGCTGGATTTTGCTCTGCAGCTGACATGCCTGCCAAGTGGTTTGACTGAAGGTAAGGACTGTCAGTGCGCGCGTTAAAGTTTAGTTTGGATAGCCTAGTTACAGCTGTTCTAAACTACGTTTACTGAGTCCATCCAGTCTGTATACGTACTCTAGTACTTTGGCAACCACTGACTCTATCAAAACACATTAGAGTAGTGTATTAAGTATGTATTCAGAGATTGCTTGTGTATGATATGTTAGTAAACATAAATGGTATATATTATGTACATGTTTGTTAACAAGAGCGTTGAGCTCGCTCAGCGGGGAATAGCGCTACAGAAAATGTATGTACTATTAATATTAAGACCCTAACAGAACGAGACCTATTTGGCTTTTGTAGAACCATTCACCTGAACTACCTCCCACAGTCATCAGAACGAGGAGTATTTGGCTTTTGTAGAACCATTCACCTGAACTACCTCCCACAGTCATCACCTGCATGCAGAAAATATGCGAAAGAAAAAAATCCACTGAGGTCTCAGCCTCTTAGACTTTATAGACTTAAAACAAAATGAAACGAAATAAAACAAGCAACAGCAACAACAACAAACAAACAAACAACAACAACAACAACAACAACAACAACAACAACAAACCAGAAACTAAAAACAGCGAAAAAACAAAACAACAAAACAAGCAAAGAGTAGTAGGGAAACGTTGTTGTGATTCGATTAAAGTAATTCTGTGTCGATCAATGCTTTGTCGTATAGTATTTTGCTTAGCTGACTTCGTGTTTAGTGTTTATTTTGGGTTGAAATTAACTTATTAAGGTTTCAAGGTTTTATTGGTTTCAAGGTTTTATTGAGCTTTTGGCCCCTGGGGGCTAGAAAGCGAAGTTACATTCGCACACGACATTCCCTATGAACAAGTACATGCGTTCTACTAATAAATAACTACCACACTTTATATATAAAAAATTATTAAATGCTCAAACACAAATCAAAGTTGTTATAAATATATAAGGCTAAGGCGTAAAAATTAACTTTTTCTTTTTTGATTTCGTTGCTCGTTATTGGCTTAATCAAAATAATTGAAGAATACAACTAATAAATTTAGCAAGCTTGATATTCTTAGATTTTGACGTCATATTCATGAGACTACAAAATTTGGGCACGTTGGGATGATGTGTATAATATTTATCAACATACTTAATACGGTTTCTCTTGACATTTTCGTTGGAACAGTTAAGCAGATAGTGAAATTCATCTCCTACCTCACCACTGTCACAAACAGTACATATTCTTTCATCCCTTGGAATACCTAACGTTCGTCTTTGCTGGATTGGCAGTCTGTGATTACTAAGTCTAAATTTCAATACTCTTTGTCTTAGGATAGATGGGAGATAGGTTAGATATTCCTCAAAGCAAAATTTCTTTTTAAATAAACAATAATTACTACAAACACTATTTTCTGCTACTCTGCTTTGCCATTCTTGTATAAATTGATCCATTAGTCTTTGCTTCACTATACGTTTAAAGCTTTCGATGGTATGGATTTGGTTAGACCAAATATAAGATAATCCTAAACTATCTAATAACGAATGCACTTTCATAAGCCATGGGAGCTTATAATCGCTTGCATAATACAACTTAGAACATAGCTGAAACATTAGGTTAGAAATCTTAGGCGATTCAGAGTGAGAGGTACTGCACAAACCATACCAAAATCCTAACATCCTGCATTTTGCTTCAATTTCTATCGGATATCTTCCCACTTCCCCAAGCACCATGCATGTTGGGGTTGTAACTTTGACACCTAAGGTCAGTTTTAAAAATCGAAGCTGTAGTTTTGAGATTACATCCATCTTCTCGCACGCCCATATTTCACAACCATACAGAAGGATTGGGTGCACACATTTTTCAAAAAGTTCTAATTGTATATCTAGTGGCAAATTTAGCTGCCGACATTTCCTTAATAGTGAAAACATAGCCCTGTTTGCAAGTAAAAACTGTAACTGTTGTGCCTTTTTAAACTTGTTATTATAGTTAAATTTTACTCCCAAATATTTATAATCCCAAACAACGTCAACAGTTTCCTCATTAAAATTGAATTTCGGCATTTTTCTGATCTTCCCCCTTGAAAATATCATGACTTTGGTTTTCCTAACATTAATATCGAGACCCCATAATTCACAATATATTTTGAGTATATCTAACGCTCTCTGCAAATCTTCAGGACATTCAGCTAGTACAATTGTGTCATCCGCGTACAACAATAAAAACAAATACAAAAAATTGTCGATATCTTGAAGACACACATCCTGGGCCAATGCAAATGGTAGTTTTAAGCCCTGAACATTGTTACTCGTTAAAAAACCTTTTAAGTCATTCAAAAACAGCGAAAACAAAACTGGTGACAAATTTTCCCCCTGACGCAGACCAACGTTTGAGACAAAAAACTGCGATAGACCATGCCTAGTTTTCACACATGATTTTGCTTTAGCATACATATCTCGTATCACATGTAGAACCTTCCCATTCACACCAGAATTTAACAGTTTTCCCCACAACAATCCGCGCTGCACACTGTCAAAGGCCTTTTTATAGTCAATAAACGCACAAAATAATTTTTTTTTCCGCTGCAAATATACATCAATGAGACAATGTAAAGCAAAAACGTGATCCATCGTCGAATGCCCTTTCCTAAAACCTGATTGTTCATTACCAAGAATATCATTGGTTTCTAAAAAAGAATGAATTCGATCGTTTATCACACTAGTAAAGAGTTTTCCAAAACAACTCAGCACAGTTATACCCCTATAGTTATCTGGGTCATTCTCTTCTCCTTTTCCTTTATAAATAGGACTAATATAGCCAATAGACCAAGCGTGTGGAATTTTACCTGTCTGCAGTACAATATTAAATAGCGTAGTAACTGCGATTAGCAATTTAGAAGAAGAGGTCTTTAGGAATTCATTAAGTATACCATCATACCCACAGGATTTATTATTTTTAAGCTTCTTGATGCATTTCAAAACTTCGTCCGCTGAGATATCATTTTCTAAATCATCGTGTACAAATATATCAGTTTCGTTATCAAATGTATGAAATTCTTCCTCGGGGATGTTGCCCAGCTTCTGAAAATGCTCAACAAAAAGATCATGGCTAATGGCATCTACAGTATGCTTCTTTTGACGGTTATTACTATTCAGGATTCTCCAATATGCACGTGGATCCGAAGAACGCAATGATCTTATCCTTTCGTGGAACACTTTCGTGTGCATTCGGCTTTTCCTGTTTAGAACTTTTTTATACTCTTTATGCGCACGTGCTCTCTCTCCTTTGGTATAATAATTATCATGACTTTTATGCATACCTTTAGCTTTTCGATACTCGGCCCTTTTCTTCTTGCATTCTGCGTCAAACCAAGGGTATTTATTCTTTTTTATCTCCTGTCTTCTTGGCTCATTTTGATTTTTTTTGCCTTTGTCCTCTCTCATACAGGTTTGGCTCTGGTACATATCCAGTCTAACAGCTGCATTTGTTAACAAGCTGCATATACCATCCGTTATGTCGTCGATATCAGATTGGTTAATACTGTCAGTACTTTCTAGCAACTTTTGCATACGATCATAAATTACCTCTACTCCTCCCTCGTCAATTTCAGCTAAATAATCACGCTCAGCTCCTGGTCTCCAAACAGGTTTAGCAAACCCCATCATACCCTGACTAACATTTACGTTATGGATTGTTTTGTGGCTATCAGTACCAGTTTTCAGTTTTATAAATACAGGGCAGTGAATATCAGATAAACATTCATCAAAATCACCAACATAAAAGTCACAGATGCATGGAAAAACCCACGGCGACGCTATAACATAGTCAACAAGGCTAGCGTTTTTACAGGTCAATTTTCCCAAATCAGCGTCTCCGCCAACTCTGCCATTTACAATCAAAAGACGCTGAGTAATACAAAAATCAATGAGCGCATGGCCAAAGTTATTCTTACCTACGTCCTGCGACCTTCTGTCTTGTTGGATATTGTACATTTTCATGAGTTCAGTTGTACTAACATCATCCAGTACATTATCTAAAGCCGCAGTGTCCCAAATATAGTCGCTGGAATCCCCAGTTCTTGCATTTAGATCACCCATGATAAGGACATTATCCAGGTTTATATGCAGAAGTGTTTCTTCCAACTCAGTAAAAGAGCTTCTGTTACTGTAGACAGACCCTTCTGGCGGTATATATAAAGCACAGACAAGTAATTTCTTACAATTAGTGTCGTTTTGGGTATCACACGGTAGTTCAAAAAATAGTCCATCATTAAAGACACAAAAGTCTACAAAACGATAAAACTTGCGTAAACGTTTCTCAATTCGTCTTTTAAAATCTACATGCTCCACTATCTTCACCATATTTAAGATCTGATTTCTCACTAGCAATGCTATCCCCCCCGATTTCCTTTTATAGATGCTTCTATTTTTCATAAAGCAGGTGAATCCATCAAAATCGAAGCTGTCAAGATCGTCCATTTTTGTTTCAGTTAAGCAAATGATATCATTCGACACCAACATTTCGCAAAATTCCGGGTATTTCATTTTCGACATCAATCCACACACATTTAGTGACACTATTTTTAAACAGCAGGTGGCACTTACTCCTGCCTTGTTTAGAACATCCCTGGTCCCGTCATTCTCACTATTAGCAGTAGCGCTCACTTCGTCTTCCACATTTACATCACTACGTACGTCCATCATCACATCTCTGGTTCTGTTCGTGTTATATTCCATATTAGCATAAGTACATGCACTCCTATCGGCATCATTTACAACGTTAGCATCACCACACACATCAAACGATACACCTTCATCAACAACATTAACATCACTGCGTGCATCAACCACTACACCTCCAAATCTGTTCACGCCATTTTCAATGTTAGCACCACTACACATGTCACCCAATACACCGCTCCTGCAGCTCACATCCTTTTCAAAGTCAACATCATTCCATACATCAACCACCACACAGCCACTCCTATTCACGTCATTTTTAGTGCTAACATCATTACATACATCACTACACATACCAGCCGGTACACCTTCACTCGTGCTACTGTCCTTTCCGATGTTAACATCACTACATACATCAACCAATACACCTCCACTCATGTTCATGCCATTTTCATCGTTCACATCACTGCATACATCAACCAATACACCTCCACTCATGTTCATGCCATTTTCATCGTTCACATCACTGCATACATCAACCAATACACCTCCGCTCATGTTCATGCCATTTTCATCGTTCACATCACTGCATACATCAACCAATACACCTCCACTCATGTTCATGCCATTTTCATCATTCACATCACTGCATACATCAACCAATACACCTCCGCTCATGTTCATGCCATTTTCAATGTTGACATTATTGCACACATCAACCGCTATACCTCCACTCCTATTCACGTCTTTTTTAGTGTTAGCTTCATTACACACATCAGTTGATACACCCACACTCCTTCTCACGTCCTTTTCAATGCTGACATCAGTACACACATCAACCACTATCCCTTCACTCTTGTTCATGTCCTTTTCAATGTTGACATCATCACACATATCAGACACTAAACCTCCACTCCTGTTCCTATCATTTTCAATATTGGCATCACTACATCCCTCGACCACTACCTTCCCGCTCCTATTCACGTCAATTTCAATGTTGGCATTACACACATCAGCCACTACACTTCCACTCCTCTTCATGTCTTTTTCATTCATGTCATTAGTGTCATTTTCAACGTTAATATCACTACATACATCAACCACCTCACCTCCTTCCTTACTCTCGTCAGTTTCAAACTCTACATCACTGCGTACTACTTTATCCATCGTGCTTCCATCTCCGTTTCCGCACACCCCGTACTCAGCATCGTTACATACATCAGTCAGCACAGTCAGCACCTCACTATCACCACTGTCATCATTCGCAACGCGATCATCCTTGCCATCGTTAACATTAACATCAGTACGTACCTCAGTCATTATACCTCCCTGTGTGACATCATTCACTACACTTTCATCAACATTCGGTACATCGGTCATCCTGCCTCCATTTCCAGTGTTAGTATCACTAACCACAGTTCTACACTCAGCACACCATCCACATCCACCGCAACTGTTACGACCGCCACGGGCACAGGTGGAACAGTAACGGACGTTCCTCTTGTCACTGCTTGGCACACCTCTCAATGCCTCATCACGGTCACAATCACAGTCACAATCACAGTTACAACCGTTCACGGCAAAACTGTCTTTAGGTAGGACATACTTACAAACACGGACATCCTCTGGCCAACGTGTTTGTCGAAGGAACAGACCCCCAGGGCGCCCCTATTCCTCAAAATCAGCCAGATGGGTCAAACCAAGGGACCTGAAGTCAATCTGTTCCAAGCCCAGCTTGAACAGATCGTCAGGAGTGTCGATGACGACGACAGGCCTCTGGTTCGCTCCAGGGGCAAGACCCGGCGGGACCTTCTTGGTGCAGTGGATGCTTCCCCCGACAGTCCAGGCCTTGTCCACGTTGTCCAGCCTCTTTACCAAAGCCAGCAGTTTGGCCCGCAGAGGAGTGAGGTCGTCGTTGATGTAGACCTTCTGGTAGCCATCCTTTCCCTTCAGCGACTTCTTCTTCTCCATTACCTCACGCCTCTTCCTGCGGGAAATAAACTTCACCAGAATGGGTCGCAGTCCCCTCCCGACCTTGCCGACCCGGTGGACAGCCGCGATGTCCTCCTCCTTGACGTCCGCTCCCGCCTCCTTGAAGACACCCAGCGCCTTCTGCTCCACTTGCTCGGCAGTCTCCCCTTCCGCCTGCCTGATGCCGAAGATGCGGACAGACTCCCTGCGGCTGTATTGCTGCAGCCTGTCGTTCTCATAGGTCAGTGACGTGACAGCCGCAAAGAGCCTGTTTTCGGTGGCTGTATACCTGGCTGAAATTCCATGACCGTGTGATGCCATGGTCCTCATCACTCCCTTCATCGCCTCCGACACGGCTACTGCAACAGCTGTCGCTAACGCCGGCACGAGCTGCTTGATGACCGGGCTGTCAAACTCTCCCTGGGCGTTCTTGTAGGCAGTCAGTGTCTCATTCACTCGTGTGACGACGATTTCATGAATATCTGCCGTATTAATACTGTCACAGATATCTGACTCCTGCATTCCTTCATCCTGTGATCCATCCTCTCCCGCCCCCCCGACAGCCGTCCTGCCTTTCTTCGGATCTTTCGTCGCTGATGCAGGGGAGAAAGCGAGCATTCTTTTTCCACTTTTCCTGGCCTGTGATGCCATCAATAGAAAACAGTTCGCGCACACCCGCACCGGCAACAACAACAGTTCACACACACAAAAAAAGAGTTCACACCGCTGATATCGAACTGTAATCCGGGCTCTTGTAAAGCACACAGCAAGACCACGTGAGGCACAATCTATACACACTCAATATACCCGCTGAACCAGCACCCTCTGAGCTCGTAACGCGCTGTGATACTGCAAGTCCACGTGAAGAACGCTCTGAATACACGCTCAGTTAACCCAAGCCAAGCCAAGTCCAAGTCCAAGACCAGTCAACACTGTCACCAACACAAACACAAACACTATGAATAAACAAAAACTCAATTGGAAGACTAATTAATTAGTTACTGGCCTCGCCGTAACTGAACAAGTCAGAATAAAGTATATCCACAGCACCACTGATCTACTAACCACTCAAAGCATGTCCTGAACGCCAAAAACATTCACAGTAAATGCCCACAACGAAGAAAAACGACGAGAGCAAAAAACAAACACGTCCGCACTGTTTGAACGCCAACTCTATCAAATCACTATCATACACTATCAAATCACTATCACACCCTATCAAATCATGATCATACACTATCAAATCACTGTCACACACTATCAAATCACTATAATACACTATCAACTCACGATGATACACTATCAAATCACTATCACACACTGTCAAATCATGATCATACACTATCAAATCACTATCACACACTGTCAAATCACTA
>CAUZXP010000552.1:17500-19000 GCA_963584105.1 Alviniconcha strummeri | reverse complement strand
TCACACACTATCAAATCACTACATACACTATCAAATCACTATCATACACTATCAAATCACGATAATACACTATCAAAGCACTATCACACACTATCAAATCACGATCATACACTATCAAATCACTGTCATACAGTATCAAATCATATACAGTTTTGTGACCTACAGATTACTATCAAATCAAATCACTATCATACACTATCAAATCATATATAGTTTTGTCACCTGCAGATTACTATGAAATCATACACTATCAAATCACTATCATACACTATCAAATCACTATCACACACTATCAAATCACGATCATACACTATCAAATCACTATCATACACTATCAAATCATATAAGGTTTTGTGACCTACAGATTACTATCAAATCATATACGGTTTTGTGACCTACAAATTACTGTCAAATCATACACTATCAAATCATACGATGAAAAATGAGATGGAAAGCGAGACAACTTATGTGTGGGAGGCAGCCCCTTGCAGCACTGTGCCTACTGCTGGTGAAAATGCAGTGACAAAGTCTGCAGTGACTATACGCTGTCTTTCAGCTTGTCCCAGTCGGCAACAGTTCTTAAAAAGATCCAAACACATGAAAGATTCAAAGGAACGCTGATTATTAGGAAAAAATCACAACCTGCAAATTTTCGGTTGCCAATAATCACCTTTATCAAGCTACAAAACGACACTTAAACAAAAGATAAACGATGAAAAACGATGAAAAAAAAAAATGAGATGGAAAGCTAAACCACTTATCTGTTTTTGGTGGAACTGCGATGTGTTGGACAGGAGTCAGCGGTTGTTATTTAAGTGTCGTTTTGTAGCCTGATAAAGGGGATTACCCCGAATATTTGTAGGTTGTGTTTTGTCCAGATAAATAGCGTTTTTGTTTTTGTTTTGTTTTTTAACCTTGAATGTGTTTGGATCTTGTTTTAGAACTCTAGCAGTCATTGTTGGTTCAGACTTTCATTTGTTCTCACAAAGAACGAGCTGCTGTACCGCTCAGTCCTGCGGCCTGGAATCGTGAAGCCACGACTGCTGCGGATTTCGTCTCTGCATGGCGATGGAGTTGTCAGAATCGCAGAATTGTCGTCTGAATCACAGAATTGTTGGCAGAATTGTTGTCAGAATCGCAGAATTGTTGTCTGAATCGCAGAATTGTTGTCAGAATCGCAGAATTGTTGGCAGAATTGTTGTCAGAATTGCAGAATTGTTGGCAGAACTGTTGTCAGAATCGCAGTATTGTTGTCAGAATTGTTGTCAGAATCGCAGTATTGTTGTCAGAATTGTTGTCAGAATCGCAGTATTGTTGTTAGAATCGCAACCCTTGTAGGTGGTCGGGCGGATTCGTCTGCCGTTTCTGTCTGCTGGCATCAGGAGGTCTTCTGGAGGCATGGCTGTGACGTGGCCCGCCACGATCTTGTAGAAACGTGTGAGTTGTTGTCGCTTCCGGTACTCCTGCAGATATGGCGGGTATAACATGTTTATAATTTAA
>CAUZXP010000552.1:0-12500 GCA_963584105.1 Alviniconcha strummeri | reverse complement strand
CCTATCCTTGACAGCAGTTCTGACTGTGCTCGCAGTTAGCTTCGTTCCATCGACAATCTGCGTGTTGTTTTATTTATGCCGTGTTAATTTTCTGCCCATGAAAACTGATTGGAGCCCGTCGATAGCTGGTATTTGGTAGCGTACGAAAAACGGATGAAGTTACGCGCTACAACGGATGGCGATAGAGGAATAGCGATTGTGAGCCACAGATACGGCGCAATTCACGCTGTTTTATGATCAGGACAACAGACCGAAGAAATATAATAAGCCGCGCTGATGCGGATTTCCGAGGTTATTATTATCCGTTATGCACATGCACTGATACGTGCGTTTCATGCCCGGGCATTATTTGTCCTGTTGCTGTAGTTTCCTTCCACCAATGGTCTTGTAGTAAGGCTAATCCAGCGAGACATGCTAACTTTGGGAACTACACAAGACGTACTCACACACACACACCCCCACACACACACGCGCGCGCACGCACGCACGCACGCACGCACGCACGCACGCACGCACGCACGCACGCACGCACGCACGCACGCACGCACGCACGCACGCACGCACGCACGCACACACACACACACACACACACACACACACACACACACACACACACACACACACGCGCGCGCGCGCGCGCGCGTCTAATGTTTTGACATATTGGTGATCACTTATATAGCTCTATTCTCCGCTCTCTTGAGCAGACTCACAGCGCTCGCATGAGGTTTTACATGAGTGACTAGCTTTATAGCGCGTTTTTTGAATACCCACCGAAGTGGTGTACTTACAGCGCTGGCATGGCTGGTGCCACATGAAACTGCAGCCGTCTCGGCGCAAATCCTGTGTGCTCCATGTCACTTCATGCAATTAAGCCACCTTCGTAACGGTGTATGAGTGTTTAGCTGTAACCTGCCACCTGCTCTTTTGGCAAAATGACCGGGATCTTTTACGTGCTACTGCGGTAACACGGGAGTGGAACGGATACCGAAATGAGTCAGCACAGAAAGTCGACCCTGGAGAAGAAAATTCTCCCACCGCTCCAGCAGGGATTCGAACCCGCGACCTTTCAATCACGAGTCCGGCGCTCTAACCACTGAGCTATCCCCGACCCACGTAGTTCCCAAAGTTAGCATGTCTCGCTGGATTAGCCTGTCTCTGTCTGTGTCTCTCTGTCTCTCTCTTTCTCTATCTATCTATCTATCTATCTATCTATCTATCTATCTATCTATCTATCTATCTATCTATCTAAATAAATACATAGAAAACAAAGAAAGAGTCACAATTATAACGTTAGACAGGCACACACACACAGATGTTGGTTTAGAACGCTAGCTGTCATTCTTGTTTGAGATATTTGCCATACAGGCAAATAGATGTTCCGGATTTGCCAACCATCGGATCGGGCAGCTTCAGCCAATCAAAACAAAAACGAAACAAACAAACAAACAAACAAAAATCATAACACCCCTTTGTTTGTTGTCTACCCTAATTCTTGAATCTGTCGGTGAATATCCGCCTCACGTTGACACCTCTTTGCGGTTTTCTACCCGAAGTCTTGAATCTGTCTGTGAATATCCACCTAACGCTGACACCCCTTTGCTGTTGTTGTCTACTCGAAGTCTTGAATCTGTCGGTGAATATCCACCCTGACGCTGACACCTCTTTGCTTTTGTCTACCCGAAGTCTTGAATCTGTCAGTGTATATCCACCCTAACGCTGACACCTCTTTATTGTTGTCTACCCGAAGTCCTAACGTTGTCACCTCTTTGCTGCTTCCGAGTAGACTCATTGCGCTCTAGTCGCAATCCCGAAGTAAGCAAACACGGTGCTTAACGTCCACAGAAACCATAAGGCTTATTAGGGACGGGGAGAAGGGGGGAAGGGGGTATGGAGGTGAGGTAAGTAAACATGGTGCTTAACGTCCACAGAAACCATAAAGCTTATTAGGGACGGGGAGAAGGGAGTGAAGGGGGTATGGATGTGGGGGAGAGGGAGATTATATACCTATCGCTACATTGTCACCGCCAGAATGATTCCTGCATTAAGATGGGCAGCGATGAGAGCCATTTTAATGTTTGATTAATTGTGAAGAACAAAGTCACAAGACCGTGTCCACAGACCACAACCAAGTCGCAATCCCGACTCTGAATGAATGACTATATAGCGTTGCACAGCGCGCTTTTAAATATCGCCATCGAAGTGGTGTTCTTACAGCAGCGTTCGGTTGTTACCACCCTAAAGCCCCTTCTTAAATACTTCGGACAGTTTGACCAACTATACTTCGTTTCTTAACTCCTTCATTGCAACAGATTGTAACATTTCTGGGATGAAAAGTGCTCACACACACGCTTCCAAGAAGTATATTTAATAATCCTATAACCACACACCTCTCGGTGGTAATCCACCCTAACTCCCACACCTCTCGGGTGTAATCCACCATAACTCTTACACCTCTCGGAGGTAATCCACTCTAACTTACACACCTATCAGTGGTAATCCACCCTAATTCTCACACCTCTCGGAGGTAATCCACTCTAACTTACACACCTATCGGTGGTAATCCACCCTAACTCTCACACCTCTTGGTGGTAATCAACCCTAACTCTCCCACCCATCGGTGGTAATCCACCCTAACTCTCACACCTCTTGGTGGAAATCCACCCTAACTCTCACGCCTATCGGTGGTAATTCACCCTAACTCTCACACTTCTTGGTGGAAATCCACCCTAACTTAAACACTTATCGGTGGTAATCCACCCTAACTCTCACACATCTTGGTGGTAATCCACCCTAACTCACACACCTATCGGTGGTAATCCACCCTAACTCTCACACCTCTTGGTGGTAATCCACCCTAACTCTCCCACCCATCGGTGGTAATCCACCATAACTCTCACACCTCTTGGTGGTAAAACACCATAACTCTCACACATATGGACAGTAATGCAGCCTAACTCTCACCACTCTCTCGGTGGTAATCCACTTAACTCTCACACCTGTCGGCGATAATCCACCTAATATCCACCCCAATTTTCACACGTCTTTGTGGCTATGCAACCTAACTCTCCCAACTCTGGGTGGTTATGCAACCTAACTGTCAAACCTTTCGGTGATTATTCAAACTAACTGTCACACCTTTTTGTGATTGAAGGAGGAAGATCAATTCCAGGAGCAGAGCCTACCGGAAGTGTCCCTGTTTTGTCGTCATTTAACTTAAGTTTATTCTGAACTACCCCGCCCTTCACGTCTGAAATGATTGAAGGAGGAAGATCAGTTCCAGGGGCAGAGCCTGTTAGAAGTATCTCTGTTTTGTTGTCTTTTAAATGAAGTTTATTCTGAACTACCCAGACCTCCTTCACATCTGAAACGCAGGAGTCGATGGTCCGTGAGAGAGTGATTAAGGCTTTAAGCAGAAGGAGAATCATATTTGTACAGTTCAGTATCATCCGCAAACATGTGATGAGAGACAGAGTGGCGACTAATGACATCGGAAAGAGCCTGCCGCCGCAGTTATTCAACAATCCATCTCGCATCAATATATATTTCAGCGGTTATGTAGCTCAACTGTCTCACGTCTCGGCGTCCGTTTCATTTTCTCTCCGCTTCAGTCGGTTCACCCGCTACTCGGTTCCATCACTTGTCTGGCAGTGGTGACATTATTCGACTCCCCGACTTCCGTCCCGGCGCCACGCTGTCTGAGGCCAGGGAGATGGACGATGAGAGGCGATTGCGCATAGCAGCACGTGCAGCTCGCTCGCTTTAATCAGCGAGGCGTTCCATTCAGTCTCCAAAATCCAAACACAGAAAAGGTTAAAAAGGACGTTATTTACTGGGAAAAGTCCGAAACAAGAATGACTGCTAGCGCTCTAAAAGAAGACCCGAACACATGAAAGGTTCAAAAGAGAAAGCTGTTTATTAGGATAAGACAAAACCAGCAAAATTTCGGGGTAATCCCTTTTGTCAAGCTACATAACGACACTTATACAATAGTTAAAAGTTACACACACACACACACACACACACACACACACACACACACACACACACACACACACACACACACGAACGCACGCACGCACGCACACACACACACACACACACGCGCGCGCGCGCACACACACACGCACACGCACACACACACACACACACACACACACACACACACACACACACACACACACGCACACACGATCAAACCGGGTCCTCACACCCTCAGTCCGTGTACAATACGGGCGGGACAGGCTGAAGTAGGTCCACCGAGCTGTCGATGGAGCTGGACCATTTCATTTGCATAATCAAATTCAAGGGGTCGTGGAGCTACATCAGAAGTTGCCATTACTGTCGCGTCAGTGTGCTTGGTCTTGAAGCACCTCTCTGGGACTGCAGTCTGAGCCTATGACATTTTTTTCTTCCGTATTGGTTTGGTTTGCATTTCACCTTATTTCATTTTAGAATTAAGTTGTTCCAGAACCACGCAAGGAGCGTCTCTTTTCTGTTTCTGTTCTAGTATGAGAGCATTGTCAGCGATTGGCTGTAGTTAGTTAGGTCTTGGACTCTAACAGATTGGCAACAGATGCACTGGCGAAGGGAGTGGTCGTCTCAGCTGGATGAGGTAGGACCGATAGATTAGAAAGACCGATCGTTTAAATATTTAATATTTTGATAGCGCCATTCTCCGTTCCCGAGCAGACTCACGATGACTGTTGTTGTTAATCGCTGTTATATAGCGCCATTCTCCGTTCCCGAGCAGACTTAATGTGCTGGCATGTGATTCTGCAAGAGTGAAAAGCTTTTTATAGCTCATTTTTGAATATCCACCAAAGTGGTGTACTTACAGCGCTGGCATGGCTGGTGCCACGTGAAAATGCTGCCGTCTCGGCGGGTTCTTTGTACACCATACAACCATGCACCACGTCACTTCATGCAAAGCCACATACGTAAAGTGCATGCGTGTTTTAGCTGTAACCTGCCACCTGCACGTTTGGCAGGATGGCCGGGATCTTTTACGTGCTACTGCGGTAACACAGGGGTGGAAAGGATGCCGAAAAAAGACTCAGCACAGAAGAAGATTAAATTATCCCGCCACTCCTGCAGGGATTCGAACCCACGACCTATCATTCACGAGTCCGGCGCTTTAACCACCGAGCTATTCCCGCTCCACACTGCGCTCTATTTGCATGCGACTCTGAATGGGAGACCACCGAGTATCCACCGAAGTGGTGTTTTTACAGCACTGTTTGGTTGTTATATGGCTGGTGCCACGTGAAACTGCTACCGTACCAGCGCTCGTTCTGTGTACACCATACTGACATACACCAGTTCACAGTTTGACTTGAAACAAAAAACATAGGTTGCATGTTTGTTTTGCTGTAAAATCCGCCAGTTGCACTTTTGTCAAAATGGCGGGGATGTTTTACTTGCTACTGCAATAACATGGGGCTGGAACGGATCGGCTACCGAAAAAAGAGTTAGTTAGCACAGAAAGTTGACCCTGGAGAAGACAATTTTCCCGTCGCTCCTGTCGGGAATCGAACCCACCACCTTCTGATCAGGAGTCTGGCGCTCTACCGCTGAGCCATCCCCGCCCCAGGCACAAGCATCTCTCGAAACCCACGGTTTCTGTCTACACAGACGAACGATACTGTTGCACACCAGTGATGCCTGAACGTTGGTAACGTTTGTATCCATTGCAGTACTGTTGACTTTCCGTGGACCTCTGTGTGTGTGTGTGTGTGTGTGTGTGTGTGTGTGTGTGTGTGTGTGTGTGTGTGTGTGTGTGTGTGTGTGTGTGAGAGAGAGAGAGAGAGAGAGAGAGAGAGAGAGAGAGAGAGAGAGAGAGAGAGAGAGAGAGAGAGAGAGAGAGAGAGAGAGAGAATACTTTATTACACAGGGATAAAGATTTAAGCACGTGTCGGCTTTTTTGCAAATCTGTCCCTGATGACAAACACAGCAACACTTAATACATCAAACAAAAATTCACTTAAATACGCTAGAGAAAAAACGGCTTAAAAACAAAACAAATTTCTGTCTAAAGCATCACATCATACGAACAGAGCAATAATAAAGCAAAGACCAATACAAACTATTTTTTTAGGAGAGAGAGAGAGAGAGAGAGAGAGAGAGAGAGAGAGAGAGAGAGAGAGAGAGAGAGAGAGAGAGAGAGAGAGAGAGAGAGAGAGAGAGAGAGAGAGAGAGAATTACAAAAAACATATTAACGAATAAAAGAAAGCGACAGAATAATGACTATCTCACTATCTTCGTATAAGACAAGATCACATCTAACAGGATTGGAAGCTAAGCGATGATGCATTATACACACCTAACCAAAATCAAAGCACATCACATACACCCACAATCATATATGCAAACATTAAATTTGAGGGGGAAAAAGAAGAAGAAGAAAAAAAAAAGATGACCAGGAGGAAAACAAAGGTAAATATTTCATGAAAATACCACACACGCACACAAACACAAACACACACACACACACACACACACACACACACACACACACACACACACACACACACACACATCTAAAACTTTACAAGAGCAAGGAAGGGAAAACAATAACAACATTCTATACATTTCGTGTCAAGCTGTCTGACGCGCGAGAATAAAAAAAGAAAGAAAAAAAGAAAGAAGTAAAACGAAGCATTCAAGGTGGCTTAGCAAGTGCCTGAAATGCTTTCCCTTTGAACGTTTTTAATTCCATGGGGTATCTGAGATGATGAGCTAAACTATTCCACGCTAAGGAGCCTGAAAAGGAGAAACTCGTTTTAAAGATATCAATCCTTGTTCTGGGCAAAAGCTGTTTATTCCCATGAACATGAAGACGTTCAGATGGAATCATGAGATCTTTTAGATACTGCGGGGCTTTGCCGTGAACAACCTTTTGCATTAGAACACATTTGTTGAGTAATAGTTGTTTGTCTAAAGGGAGTAGTTTGAGAGCACAGCACTTTTGTTTGTAGTCTAAATTAGGAATTGGCATCAAGAATCTTACGGCACGTTTGTGGAGAGAATACAGCTGCTTCATGTGCACACCGGCACATCCAGCCCATGCATTTGAAACATAGTTCATATGTGACATAATGTGTGCGAAGAAGAATGCTAATTTGGATTTTTGGCTGGCAATTTGGCTCAGTTTCGAAAGAAAAAAATATTTCTAGAAACGGTTTTGCACATGTTGTTAATATGTGCTTGCCACTTTAGCTGTACGTCTACAGTCACTCCAAGTAGGCGATGTTTTGAAACTTGCTCTATTGGCGTGGTCTCGAACTTTAGATTTAAAGGGAGCTGTTTTTTTCTGGTGTTTTTGTCTCGTCGCCATCAACATGCATTTTGTTTTCGTCGGATTCAGTGCCATCCGATTTCTACAACACCATCCAGAGACATCATATAGACTTTGTTGTAAATCCCTACGTATATTATCTATGTTGTCATTAGCTGTATTAAGGGTACCATCATCAGCAAATAAATCACATTGGACTGACGCACGTGTAAGACACAGGGGCAAGTCATTAATAAAGATGCAAAACAGAAGTGGGCCTAGGATCGACCCTTGAGGCACTCCACTTGTTATAGACGTTTCTTGGGAGTATGTGCCATTTACAAGCACGCATTGTATACGATCCTGTAAATAAGATCTTAAGAAAGCTATACTTGCGATGCTTAAGTTGTACGTGGATAGTTTTTTTTCAGTAAAATATCGTGATGAACCAGGTCAAAAGCCTTGCGAAAATCGAGAAATACAGCGCCTGACATTTGACGGTTGTTGAAAGCTGAGAGCCAAACATCAGTTAAACGGGTAACTGCCGTTTGACAAGAATGTCCACATCAGAAGCCAGACTGAAAGGAATGGAAAAGCTGGTGTGTTTCTAAAAAGTTTGTCAAATGTTTATGAATGTATCTTTCTAGTGGCTTTGTGAGAACAGACAGGATCGAGATAGGGCGGTAATCGTTCAGATCGGTGGAGATAGTTTTTGTTTTAGGGAGTGGAATTACTTTAGCTCTCTTGAATGCGGTTGGAAAAACATTCTTTTGTATGCATAAGTTATAAATATATGTCAGTGTCTCAGCTATATAAGGAAGGGCAATTTTTAGAAGTTTGACACTAATAACATCACAACCTGTATGTTTCTTATCATCCATCTTTGAGATAGATATTCCTACTTCGAATACAGATATAGGAGGAATTGAAAATGTATTTTGAGAGATTCGATCTCTGCAAAAGTTTAGTAACCTATTAGGACAATTATACTGAGACCCATCGGTTTGATCATCTGGTAAAAACTTGGAGACTACAGATACGAAGTGGGCGTTAAAGACATCTGGTGTGAGTTCCGATGGAAGATTATTGTTTGCAGGGCTGTGGCCTTTAGTGAGTGTGTTGATAGCTCTCCACATGGATGATATATCTGCTTTATTTCCGGCAAGGTCATTAAAAAATAAATCTTGGCTTCCCTCACAAGGTAATTTACACGGTTCCGTTGTTGCTTATATTCTACAAATTTCTTTTGCTTCCTACACTTGTCCCTCAGTAACATGGCTTGCTTTATGTGTTCAGCCATGGTGGACGGGTTTGATGTTTCACCCGCTTTTTTTTTTGAGGGGGGCATGCTTATTAATAACATCAAGAAATAAGTCAATCCAGTGTGACAGTGCCACATTGGGGTCGCTAAAATTGTACACATTTTTAAAGGGGATTACGTGCAAATCCATCAAAAAAGCTCTTTCATCAAACTGTTTGAAACATCGGTAAACAATTGAAGAGTGGACATTCAGAACAGGCTTCACAGTTTTGACAGACAAGGTACAGCACACTGGAAAATGATCGCTTATTCCTGTGGCAGGCACTAGAGTATTTGACACAATGCTAGTATCACTTGTGTAAATATGATCAATTAGTGTTGAAGAATGGGGAGTGATTCTCGTAGGTGACGTAATCATTTGATTTAGGCCAAATAAGGATATTGTGGAATCCCATGCTGGGTTACTTTTTTGCATGTCAATATTAAAATCACCCAACAGGACAATATTCAAATCACAGCCCTGCACCCTGTCCATCATTGTAACAAATTGATCATACCAGTCAAACGTTGAAGCTGGGTTTCTATAAATATAACCAACTAAAATACTGGACTTGCGCGTTTGTATTTCTAACCACACGCTTTCTACCGTTTCAGACTCTAAGTCAGGACGGCGACGGACAATTTTGCTGATTGAAGAATGTATGTAAACAACTAAACCTGTGTGCTGAGATCTGGCAGCATCCTTTCGGATTAATGAATAGTGAGGAAGAGACAGACCTTCACTTGGAATGTGGCTTTTCAGCCTAGTCTCACTGAGACCGAACAGGTGGAAGAGTTGATGGGATTCAAAGAAGACATTAAAATCATGAAAAAAAAATTCTGAATGTGGTACACATTAAGGTGACCGACTCGGAGACAGTCGCTGGACATGCTAAACCCTGACTAACAATCCGTTCCTAGAACTGAAAAATGCAGAAATTCAAATCTCTGCGTGATGAAATGTTCCTTTAAATGTTACAGATATGTATATCCCAGAGGACAATGGCGCACACAACTGAAAACAACAAGAACAACAACAAAACGAACTGGTAGTAGAAATTTCGGAAAACAAAGCAGAGGGAATCCACACGAAACAAGATTAACAATCCAAAGGGAGCCGGCACAGCCGCTCGAGTTCTTGGACAGATGCAGACACAAACTATTCAGCTAATGAAATATCCCAACGTTTCCACCGGTTAACTATTCAAAGGGAGCAGACACAGCCGCTCGGGTTCTTGAACAGTTTCTAACACGAAGTATAAATTAGGTAGTGGAATATACTAACGTGCCCACCAGTTAATGCAAACGGAGCAAGCACTACTGTTCGTGATCTTGAATAGATGCAAAACACAAAGTATTCAGCAAATGAAAAACACCAACGTGTCCACCAGGATCCTGGACGTATACTATAAACTATAATCGTCTCAAGGCCATGAGTATACAAGTCTGTCAGTGTCACAGACCGGGGCAGTGCAACACACAATAGCGCCGTGATGATTGACGCAGTAATACGGAGTCAGTCAGTCTCTGGTACTGGTTACAGAGCAAGAGTAACGCACTCATATCAGGAACTATAAGTTGTTCGCGTGCACGATCGAGCGCACGCGCGCACACTCACGCACGCATTCACGCCACAAGCACACACCAGTCAGGTGTGTACAGAAATAAACTACCGTTTAAACACACTGCTGGACACACACTGCAAGCTTGCGTTACACAAGTGTCTCCGCTGCACCCCCCCAGTAACTGGTGCGATGGGGGTGCAGGACGATGCTGGCTTGCTGTGTGCTGAAGGAAGGGTGGGCTGTGGGCCCGTATGTACACTGACGTCCACGTGGCGGGAGAGCTCCATAGCTGGACTGCGGCGGTGGCGCGGCCCACCTGCGGAGAGGGTGTCGATGTGCTCCGTACTAGCCTCTGAAGGGTGGTGGAGCGATGCCGACATCACGGTGTTGGGGTGTTCCTCTGCTGTAGCGGTGAGGCTGATGGTGTAGTGGGGCGTCACCAAGCCGTCGTTGTGGATGGAGCTTTCCGTGTCCGCAGGCCGTTGTTGTAGCAGTGGAGGTGGTGGGAAAGGACCGCGAGTGGTTGAAACAGCTGGCCCATTTCTGTACTGCTGGCTCCTCCCACCGCCCTCTCTGAGGTGCTGGCTTGGCGGGCAGTCAAAACGTGGCTGAAACGAAGGGGTCTCCAGCAACGGCACTCGGCCACTAGCAGAGGGTGACGGATGGGAAGGGCGTTCTTGGGGTCGAAGGGGAGGTCGGGGTTGGCCCACATACATGTACTTGACATTGCACGCAAGTCGCACGGTGCCTTTGGGGCTTGGGTGCAGAACGTCACGGTAGAGCGCTTTCCGGGGGGCGCCGCTGTTCGTGGTGAAGGTGTCGGTGTGGTCAGCGAGCATAACTTGCTCACTGTGACACGCCTTCACCAAGGCAGCGTTCGAAGCGGCCACCGTCTTCCTCAGGGGGTGCTCTCCTTGAGGCGGGATTAGAGAGGAGAGCTGGACGACGGCATTGGGGAACACTGACTTGAGCAGTTTGAGCAGTGCCCTCCACATGCTCTCCGTGACGGTGTTCACCCAGCACGTGTTCACCCCGACGTGGACGACCAGCAGCTGGACGTCTCTGCATTTTGGAACATTTTGCAGCCAGTGTAGAAGGTCGTCCACGGTGAGGCCGGAGATGCTAATCTTTTGCTGTGCTTTGTGAGGGTACATCAGCTCTGGTCTGATTTGTCCGAACACAGAATCCCCAATCAGCACGTGTGTTTTGCCAGGAGAGACTCTGCACTCCGCCATCCGTTCCCTTGGCGTCCTGGCGTCACGGTCGGTGTGACGAGGTGACGGCCTGGTACTTGTGGAGCGGATGGGGGGACTGTCCCTAGTTGTCCTGGCGTCACGATCCGTGTGATTTGGTGGTGGCGCGGTGATAGCGGAGGGGACGGGAGGCGTTGAGTCGTGACTGTCGATGGTTGAGTCATGGCTGGGATCTGTGTTGTATGTAGTGGCCGCGTCGAGAGATGAGCTGGGGCAGTTATCTAGTGTTAGCTGGTCGTCTTCTCCCCCACTTAACACTGAGAACATGTTAGAGGTTTCTACGTTCGCTGAAGTTTTGTTGTTGTTGACAGGAAATTCGGGTGCGGATGGTTCTTGTATTTCTGCTGCGGCAGGTGTTTGTTGCTTGGCTAGGCCGGTCTTAATAACACTGATGTACTTCCTAAGATCACCGATTTGAGATTTCATGTCTTTGTTCTGTTTTGTGACCTCAGTCAGCTTTTGGGTCAGTGACGTCACGGTGTCAGTCAGTTGGTCAAACTTCACCTTCACATGCAGCTTGAGCTCGGCCTTTATCTGTTGTTTTGCTGTCTCCAGCTCAGTGACTAGGGAGGCGTGGTGTTTTTTTTTTTTGATTGATTGATGATCGCTTATATAGCGCTATTCTCCGCTCTCTTGAGCAGACTCATTGCGCTTGTATGCGGCTCTGCATGAGTGACTAGCTTTTATAGCGCGTTTTTTGTTGTTGTTGTTGTTGTTGTTGAATATCCACCGAAGTGGTGTACTTACAGCGCTGGCATGGCTGGTGCCACATGAAACTGCAGCCGTCTCGGCGCAAGTCCTGTGTGGTGTGGTGAAGGTGTGACTGGGTAGGCTGGCTGGCGGGGTGTGGCGGGCTGGCGGGGTGTGGTAGGAGGTGTGGCACGGGTATGATCCAGGTGGCGGGTCGGCTTGATGTGCTGGGAAACCGGGACTGGAGCTGCTGAAGGTGAGGCTGACTTGGGACTGAGGGCCTGAAGTCGACGCGAGCTCCTTCTCGTACTCCCGGTTGTCCTTGGCAACTGTGGACGCGGGCTGCACCTAGGTCTAACATCGTGTAGTCCGGGCTCCCCTGTCGGCGATGGTGAAACAGTCGGCAAGCGGAGGTTGCG
>CAUZXP010000551.1:0-12500 GCA_963584105.1 Alviniconcha strummeri | reverse complement strand
ATCAAACGATTTGTGCAAACAGGAACTACTCGAATCATTTGTGGTAGATAGCAGCTGTGTGGAATCAGACCACCTACCTGTGTCGTTAACCCTCAGACTCTCGCCACGTGCACCAAAAATGAAACACGAGACCGAGGAAGTAAGGTGGGTCGAAAATCGTGTTTGGGACAAAGACAAAGTACCAGAGTTCCTTGAAATACTCACTAGTACCACAACTCAAGCTGTAATCACCCACGCTAGAGCCATTGTGTCTACAGACATCAACTTAGCTATCCATGCATTCGTGGAGTGTCTGAAAAAGGCAAGTGCGTGTATGGTTAGGAGAATAAAAGTAGGCGGAACTAGAAAATCAGCAGAATGGTTTGACCAAGATTGTTTTATTCACAGAAAGCAATGCAGAGCGAAACTGCGTAGGTACAGGCAGACGCGATGTGCAGAGTATAGAGAAAACTATGTTAAATCAAGATGTGCATACAGAAAATTGTTGACTGAGAAAAAACAGTCTTTCAAAAGAAAAAAGGCTCAATCTCTTGCTGATAGTATTGATGACCCGAAAATATTCTGAAAAGAGGTAAAGGCGTGCATTTGATTCGGCAGAAAACAGAACGTCGAAAATATGATTACGAAAGATCAGTGGCTTGAGCATTTTATGACAGTATTTAACTCTGGAAATAAGGATAGGGAATCAGATGCTGAGAAGTGGGAAAAGAGTAGTGAGCAACATTTTCCAAACATCGAAAGTCTAGACTGTCCAGTATCGGAGGAAGAAGTGACCGAATCAATCCGTAAGCTGAAGCAGGGGAAAACAAGTGGACTAGATAACGTGTTAGCAGAAATGCTGAAATCAGCTGGAGCTCTACTAACTCCTTTCCTTACTGAATGCTTTAACGAAATCTTTAAAAGTGGTTCCTACCCAGATACGTGGACCAGAGCTGTCATTGTGCCCATACACAAAAAAGGGGACACCGGGGCTACAGATAACTACCGAGAGATTACGTTACTAAGCCTCTTAGGGAAGTGTTATACTACCATTCTGAATAAGAGACTACGAGTGGCTGGAAGATAATAACAAAATTTTAGAAACGCAAGCAGGTTTCAGAAAAGGATACTCGACCACAGATCATGTTTTTACATGTAATGGAGTGGTAGAGCGTAGAAAGACAGAACACAGGCAGCGGAGTCAGTAAAATGGAGACCACAGCAGGCGTACGGCAGCAATCAGGTTTTATTTGCTCAGCCGCAGACAATTTTCAGCACACCCAAAATCCTCACTCGCACGCATAGATAAGAGAACGGCGCGGGCCGCAAGGAACACACGCTATCGCTACAATGAAATCGCTCTTCTGGACCACAAAATGGCTGACGATTGTGTTTCCTTGGCCTGCATAAATACACTTTCCTCTACAATAACTAAACCAATTAAAAAAATGAAAAACATCAAATGAAAGCTACAGTTACTATCTTTTAAACCGTATAAACAAAATGTACACACATGACTTATTTTATTTACAACAAGAGTTGGAAGTGTGGCTTGTGCCTGTCTATAAACAGATTCGTACAACTAAATCACAACTAACACAATATACAAAATATAAATGTTACTAAAACTTACATCAGAATAAAGTGCACGCTCCCACGGTTAAAATGGTACATAACAATTACAAAACAACGCTCTGTAAGAGAAGCAAGACAAACTCAAAGACTAGTACTAAAACAATCGGTGCGAACTTTCGCCTGGGGCGCGTTATCTTAGTCGCAGCAGCGCTGATAGTGATATCAAGCAGTCAATGAATACAACTTGGCTTCTACAGTACACAATACTTAATAAGTTAGTTTCAACCCAAAATAAACACTAAACATGAAGTCAGCTAAGCAAAATACTATACGACAACGCATTATCAACACAGAATTACTTTAATCGAGTCAAAACAACGTTTCACTACTATTCACTATTACTAAACAAAGCACGCCATGCAGACGACGGCTATAAAATAGACCTAGAGAGGCATCGGCTACTGTTGAGAGCCGGTTTGGCCTAGCGGTAAGGCGGTAGGCTGGTAAGCGGAAGGACCTCGGTTCGATACCGCTTCGGCTCTCCTTTCTCTTCAAAAAGGCTGTGGTTTGTGGGCACTGTCCTGTGACTTTGTCCATCACTTCCTACTGAAACATTAAAATGGCTCTCTTTGCTGCCCATCTTAATGCAGAAATCATTCTGGTGGTGACAGTGTAGCGATAGGTATAAATAATCTCCCTCTCCCCCACCTCCATACCCCCTTCTGCCCCCACCCTTCTCCCCGTCCCTAATAAGCCTTATGGTTTCTGTGGACGTTAAGCACCATGTTTACTTACTTATCGGCTACTGATTAAGCTCGATCCTGCGTCTAAATAAACGTTAAATAAACATTCTAAGATGCCAAAATATATTACACATGGCTTGGTGCATAAAAAAGACTAGGTGAACAAAGAGTAGGTAAACAAACAAGCGGTCAAAATATTAAGGGAGAAAACAGATTTAAAAATGGCGCGCACTGGCGGCTATCGCCGGTCGGCTGTGTGAAGGCCATGTGGCGTTACGCTACACGCCGCGCTTCAAAACAAAAGCGTCGTCTGTTCCGGTTCCCGGGTTACTATCAGTACAGTAATGAAATTGCGTTGATCCGTTAAGCGGAGCGGGATTATTCTAAAAACGTATACAAAGAGCACTAGCTCACATCCCCCCCCCCCCCCCCTCCTACTCTACCACTACCAGCGTCCTCGCTGAGTAAAAACACCAATCTGTCAGGCGACGTATTTAACGTGACAACCTAGAATGGGCTAAGATCTCCGGCTGAACCGGGAAACAAAATCAACATCCTTTGACTAACATATATTTAATATGAGAGTCCGCAATTTCAAATAAGACCAAATCAGAGGCGGCATAATGCCTTAGATCAACAGAGGGTTGCTATTTAAACAATAATCCTATAATATCTACAACCTACTGAAAAATGCCTATGTATGTACTGAAGCAACCGGTCACTGTGTTATCACATTTCAAAATCCATTTAGGTCACCAAAAAACAAAAACAAAACAAAAACGGACTATTTGCCGCAAAACAAGTAGTTACACTGGAAGATTTGCATTTAAACAAAACTCTCCTAAATACCAAAGTTTTCCGACACATTGCACCTACAAAATAGCCAAGATAAAACCATACCATGAACCTAATAATACAATGGCATCTGCCATAAAAATCATGAATACAGTTTAAAATGCAATCATCACACACATGTCATATCTACAAAATGACTAATTTCAAAACACTTACGGTACTGTGCCAGGTAACTTTGCGGTCGTGTTACTTAATGTTCTTCCCTGCCAGACGTCGCGAGCGTCTAGGCAGTGGCACAGGTGGAACCACAGGTTGCACAGTACTGGCACCGCAACAGCAGCAGGAGCTAGTCTGCAGTGGCAAAATGCAGTTCATTGTCACTGTCTGACTCCCAGAGTCACTGACGTCTGGCCGCGGAGATGGAAACTGCTAGTCAGCCTCGACGACAAAAGGAGTGGTGGCCGGCATGTCTTTTTGGTGCACCTTACGCTCAAGGCCACCTGGGTTTCTGCTCCGGAGGCAGGGTAGGCAGCAGACTGCATGGAGCGGTTGAACCACTCCCACTGGGAGTTTTCTTGAGGGTGGGACGGCGTCGGTGGTGCTGGTGGCTAGCCGGGGTCGTCGGTTGTAGTGCGACGTCGGTGGTGTTGGTGGCTAGCCGGGATCGTCGGTGGTGCTGGTGGCTAGTCGGGGCTAAGTTGTGGTACCCGGCGTCGGTGGTGTTGGTGGCTAGCCGGGGTCGTCGGTTGTAGTGCGACGTCGGTGGTGTTGGTGGCTAGCCGGGGTCGTCGGTTGTAGTGCGACGTCGGTGGTGTTGGTGGCTAGCCGGGATCGTCGGTGGTGCTGGTGGCTAGCCGGGGCTCAGTTGTGGTACCCGGCGTCGGTGGTGTTGGTGGCTGGCCGTCATCCTCTGGGTTGTCTGCTGCGGTCTGGGCCGTGGCCACTCAACCTGCTGTGGTCTCGGGTCGTTCCGCTAATCCTGGTCTCGCAGCACCAAGTTGTAATGGAGCGGTGGAGCGTAGAAGGACAGGACACAGGCAGCGGAGTCAGTAAAATGGAGACCACAGCAGACGTACGGCAGCAATCAGGTTTTATTTGCTCAGCCGCAGACAATTTTCAGCACACCCAAAATTCGTTCGTTCGTTCTGTTTTTGCTTAATGTCCTCAGACGCTAAAAGCATATTAGGGACAATCTATAAAGTAAGCTTGTTTTGGATATATCATAGTTAAAACCATGGGGGAGACGGGGGGATGGGGAGCGAAGTAAGCTTGGTCCACTTGCGGATCAATATTTGGATCGGGACATGAGGTCGCTGGAACAAAGGGGGAATGAGGGGTAAGGGGAGGGATGAGATGGGTCCACCTGCGGATCAGTACTAGGGTCAGGGGACAACGCATTGATCGACAGAGAATTACTTTAATCGAGTATAAACAACGGTTCACTACTATTCACTTGTACTAAACAAAGCGCGCCATGCTGACGACGGCTATAAAATAGACCTAGAGAGGCATCGGCTACTGATTAAGCTCGATCCTGCGTCTAAATAAACGTTAAACAAACATTCTAAGATGCCAAAATATACTACACATGGTTTGGTGCATAAAAATGACTAGGTGAACAAAGAGTAGGTAAACAAACAAGCGGTCAAAATATTAACGGAGAAAACAGATTTGAAAATGGCGCGCACTGGCGGCTATCGCCGGTCGGCTGTGTGAAGGCCATGTGGCGTTACGCCACACGCCGCGCTTCAAAACAAAAGCGTCGTCTGCTCCGGTTCCCGGGTTACTATCAGTACAGTAATGAAATTACGTTGATCTGTTAAGCGGGGTGGAATTATTGTAAAAAACGTATACAAAGAGCACTTGCTCACATACATTATGCGCCATTACACAAAAAAATATTTGTCTAGACCAGGGGGAAAACTGTATTTTGCTTTCATAGACCTGAGAAAAGCATTCGATTCGGTCAGGCGGGACACGCTATTAAACATGCTATGTAGTGCTGGTATCTCTAACACCTTTATCAATGCAGTGAAAGCCATTTACGGTAAAGTTTTGTCGTGTGTGAGAGTGAATGGCGAATTTACCGATATTTTGACTGTCCTCAAGGTCTCAGGCAAGGATGTGTGTTGAGTCCTACGCTGTTTTCTATTGTAATTAATAAAATCGCAACTAGCGTGGCAAACGAAGGAAAGCACGGTATACAGCTGCTCCCTGGTTTGATCGAGCTTTTCATTTTGCTTTTCGCTGATGACCTGGCACTCCTGTCATGTTCGCCACATGGACTCCAAGTACAACTTGACTGTGTGCATAGATTATGTATGGATCTTGGGCCGAAGATAAATACTGAGAAATCTAAGATTATGGTTTTCAGAAAGGGCGGCTTCCTTGGGAGGTATGAACAGTGGTCGATTGATGGAAATCAGCTGGAAGTGGTAAATAAGTACGTGTATTTAGGTTTTACTTTCACAACGTCGACGAGCTTACAGGAAAGCGCCAAACAGCTGACTTTGAAAGGTAAAAGGGCCCTATTTGATGTTTTAAGGCTACACAGCCGACTGGAACAAATGACTCGCAACACCTTTTTCAAGATATTTGATTCAAAAATCCAGCCCGTTCTTCTGTACTCTAGTGGAGTGTGGGGAGTACTTGTAAAGGATAACAATCCGACTGAAAGTGTACATCTCTTTGCCTGCAAGAGATTTCTCAACGTGGCAGCCCGCACACCAAACAAAATGGTGTATGGCGAGCTTGGTCGGCACCCTCTACAGATCAATTGTTACATCAGAGCAATAAAGTACTGGTTTTGTTTATTGAAGATGGATTCTGAGCACATGCCAAACCAAGCTTATCTCATGCTGATGAATCTTGACAGTAACGGTAAATGCAACTGGGCCTCAAGCATTATGTCAGTGTTACAATCTCTTGGTTTTGGCTACGTTTGGTTAGCTCAAGGTGTCACAAGGGAAAACTGTTTTCTGCGCATGTTTAAACAAAGACTTACAGATGTGTTCAGACAGGACTGGATGGCCGGTATTAATTATAGTGACCGTTTTACCCAGTATCGCAAGTTTAAATCTGTGCTGGAACCAGAGAAATATCTTGACAGCATCCGACAAAAATGCTTTAGAGATGCACTCATCAGGTTCAGACTAGGTATAAGCGATATAAATGTTCACAAAAACCGATACAAAGCAAGTGATCTTCCTACTGGGAATGACTGTCCTTTCTGTCTAGGAGTAGAAGAGAACGAGTGCCATTTGTGCTTCAAATGTTCTATGTATACTGATATTAGACCCGACGTAATGAAAAACGTAGAACTATATCAAGAGTCAGCACGGTTGGCGAGACTCATGTATTCTAGGGCTGACGGAACAATAAGAAAGATAGCATGGTATATGTTCAAGGCTTTTGAATTGAGAAAACGTGCAGTGGACTCATTGGGACAGTGAAACTAGTGTTGGATTAGTCAGACACGCCCGTGCCGTTGAAGCGATTGTGGGTGTACTATATTCCATGTACATGTGTGTGTGTGTGTGTGTGTGTGTGTGTGTGTGTGTGTGTGTGTGTGTGTGTGTGTGTGTGTGTGTGTGTGTGTGTGTGTGTGAGGGAGAGAGAATACGAATACGAAAGTTTAATTGTTTAGGCCACAGACCCATTACAATATGGGGGAAAGGGGAGGGGGTTACAAAAAGACTGTTTTGCAACAGTGATTCAGTCATAAAAAAACAAAACCGAATCCAGGGTGCAATAGTTCATATGTGCCATGGAGACCATGTCACAAAAGCAACACCAGTCACTTCAGCACCGAAATCATCAGATTCACACACCAAAGTTCCTCGGTTCCAACATGCATGAAGCGCTACTTTCTCGATCGTTTTGTTTCTTGACAGGTTTGTGATGCGTCGCTGAACAGATTTGTCACTCAGACCACTCAACTTGCCTCTGATCACATCAGGATGTAGCTCTTCGTGAAACGCTGCGTATCCCCTGTCATTTGTATGGTTGCAATATTCATCACTAAAATTGACACTTGTATCAGGCGATTTGTTTTCCGCTAATAAAAGCTCAGTCACACTTGCCTCAGACAAATAATCACACTTTTCACTGGTTTTTATCTCTCCTGTCTGTGTGTCACTCAAGCCAAGCACAGTTTCAATGGGAACAAAAACAGACTCGCATTTGCTTGTCATGTCAACACAGTCACTGCCATCCCCACTCTTTGCACGTGCTTGCCTGTCGTCCAACAGACTGTGTTGTGAACTCTCTGTGTTCTTGCTTTGCTGACTCTCTTTGTCAGAAGTAGGCAAAAATTCAACATAATTTTCTCGAATTTCACTTGCCTGTTTATGTCCTTGTTGTTGGCCGTTATTCATTTGGGGTTGTTGGTGCTTCATTGCTGCTATCCTCTCCTCTGCTCTCCTCTTGTCTCGCAACACTTGACTCGGGGGCTTCTTTCTGTAGTGGACGGTACGTAGGCTTAATGGCTGACGGTTAATGTCGGAGCTCTGGGCTGTCAACCAGAGAATGAACACGGTGCTGTTGTTGCGGTCTCCGGTGATTTTCCACGAAGACACGACGTTTTTCTGTAGCAGGGCATCGAGAGTGATTTCTGCTGCAACTGGTAGTCCACTTACAGGCATGGTTTTTGGAATTAGCGCAGTTTTTTGAAAAAATATGCAGCAGCTCTGAAATGCGTCCTGCTCGGTCACGGCAGATCACGTGACCACCTGTGTGTGTGTGAGAGAGAGAGAGAGAGAGAGAGAGAGAGAGAGAGAGAGAGAGAGAGAGAGAGAGAGAGAGAGAGAGAGAATGTGTATGTGTGCGTGTGTGTGCGCGCGTGCGCGTTGTGTGTGAGGGTGTATGAGTGTGTGTGTGTGTGTGTGTGTGTGTGTGTGTGTGTGTGTGTGTGTGTGGTGTGGTTGTGTGTGTGTGTGTGTTTGTGTGTGTGTGTTTGTGTGTGTGTGGTGTGGTGTGGTGTGTGTGTGTGGGGGGTGTGTGTGTGTGTGTGTGTGTGTGTGTGTGTGTGTGTGTGTGTGTGTGTGTGTGTGCGTGCGTGCGTGTTTCTGTGCGTGCGTGTTTGTGTGTGTGTGTGTGTGTGTGTGTGTGTGTGTGTGTGTGTGTGTGTGTGTGTGTGTGTGTGTGAGGGCGCGTGCGCCCTCAGGCGCAAGACGACTGTAATACAAATTGTGAAAATGTACACATATTGATAACTATTGTTACCCCTATGAGACTGGGCAGATGGCTTGAAATCATTAAAGAATTGTCATTCTCTCTCTCTCTCTCTCTCTCTCTCTCTCTCTCTCTCTCTCTCTCTCTCTCTCTCTCTCTCTCTCTCTCTATATATATATATATATATATATACGTCATTACTATTTTATGATGAAGTTACAATTGTTCTATATTTATAACTATACTATGGTTAAAGTAAGACTCTTTTGATAGTGATGTTGTGTTTGTTGTATTGTTTTCTTAACTTTATGTTGTTGTTGTGTTGTTGTTTTTTGTGTTTTTTGCCAGGCCGCCATGACTACAACAAAATTGCCCCTTGTGGCATGATTAAAGTTTTTTGAGTATATATAATAGGCTTCTTTTTGAGGGAACGATGATGTCAGTGCTGCAGAGTTTAATGTTCTGATTTTGGATAGCAGTTTATTTCACACTCCGATGTCCATTTCGTTATCTTAATACCACTTCTGTGTGCCGGCTGAGACTGTAATTTCCTGACGTGGGGCGATTAAGGAAAGCTATAAATTTTGTTCGGAACTGCAACAATACAGATAAACCTTCACAGGCACAGATGTTCAGCTCGTCAACAGGGACATTGATACCCCCCCCCCCAAAAAAAAATAATAAAAATAATAATAATCTTATAATATAAACGTGCGATGTTAATTTACTGTCCCACAAGAAACGGTGCTTTTCCGCAGTAAAGATTCTAATCATCCGCTTTCATATGACAAAAATATACATCGACAGCAATATGTTACATTTGCAATGAATAAAGAAAACAATTTTAAAACATATCATTTGCAGGGCCTCCATGCATGAAAAAAAGAAGAAGAAAGAAACGGGGGGATAAGCAACAACAGCAGAAGTTGATAAGTTTTTCTCTCTCTGTCTCTCAAGTATATCCTTCTCTGGTGCTTACCTATGGAACAACCTACCCGTGACAGTCAGAGGTTCGCGCTTGACAAATGGTTCATTATTAGTATTAACCTTGGGACACATTTATTAATACTCTATTCTCAAGAACGTCAACTCATATCTCAGCGCATCGTCTACTCAGATATCAGCATATCAGGAGTGTAATCTTACTTTCTACCATATGAAAATTAATGGTGGCAGAAGTCTTACCAAATTATTATCGTAGTTTATCTTGCGTGCTGATTAATACAGCTCACTTGATCATTTGCGTAAAGTATACGAGAGGTTTGAAGGTTTTTGTGTGGTACTTGTGTCTGACTGCTAGTACTATAATAATAATACTCAACACGAAAAGTAAGTTACTTTTTTCTGTTTCTCTTACTGTATATGACAAAATTTGAGCAGAAGAAATTTGCAGAATTTTCATGCATGAAAAAAAGAAAGAAAGGGGGAGAAAAAAGCAAAAACAAAGCAAACAAAACAACAGCAACAACAGCAGAAGTTGATCAGTTCTCTGTCTGTCTGTCTGTCTGTCTGTCTGTCTGTCTGTTTGTCTGTCTGTCTCTTTCTTATTTGTGTCTGTGTGTGTGCGTGTGTGTATGTGTGTGCGTGCGTGTGTGCGTGCGTGCTGCGTGTGTGTGTGTGCGTGCGTGCGTGCGTGCGTGCGTGCGTGCGTGCGTGCGTGTGTGTGTGTGTGTGTGTGTGTGTGTGTGTGTGTGAGTGTGTGTGTGGCTTACCAAATGTGTGTGTGTGTGTGTGTGTGTGTTTGTGTGTGTCTGTTTCTGTGTCTGTGTGTGTGTGTGTTTCTGTGTGTGTGTGTGTGTTGTGTGTGTGTGTGTGTGTGTGTGTGTGTGTGTGTGTGTGTGTGTTACCAAATATTATTGTAGTTTATTTTGCGTGCAGATTAATACAGATCACTTGATCATTTGCGTAGTATACGTGAGGTTTGAAGGTTTTCGTGTGGTAATTGTGCATGACTGCTAGTAGTATAATAATATACTCAACAAAAAAGCTAAGTTACTGTTAATTTCTTTTTCCTTACTGTATATGACGAAATTTCAGCAGAAGAATTTTGATTCAATTGTTCAAATACTAAAGCAAGTTCAAAGTAATATCGTTGTCAGGGATAATTTCCTCGGCCGCTTCTGTCAGCATGGGGTCATTCATTTTCAGGAGAGCCAGTGGCGCAGAGCAAGAGCACTGGTTCTAGAAACCCAGAGTTAAGCACGGTGGAGCGTGGTCACCAGATGGATGGGGGACCGTGACGTGCTAGGTTTTAATCCCGTTATGAGATTTTTCCTGGACCACATTTTGCGCAGATTCTATAAAAGTCAATCGGATGATATGAGAAAGAGAGAGAGAGAGAGAGAGAGAGAGAGAGAGAGAGAGAGAGAGAGAGAGAGAGAGAGAGAGAGAGACAGAGACAGAGACAGAGACAGAGACAGAGAGACAGAGAGACAGAGACAGAGAGAGACAGAGAGAGAGAGAACTCAGAACTTTATTACTCAAGGACTGAGATTTTAGGCAGTAGACAGAGAGAGAGAGAGAGAGAGAGAGAGAGAGAGAGAGAGAGAGAGAGAGAGAGAGAGAGAGAGAGAGAGAGAGAGAGAGAGAGAGACGCAAGACGCAAAAGTTTATTTGATTTGCCTGTGGCCTTCACAAAGGTTATACTAATAGTTGCAAACTGTACTTTAGCAAAGTGTTCAGAGGAACATAAGAAATAGCAATCACACGTATATCCAGAATCTTTACAGTATGTAGATGAATGTACATAAACATGAAGTGCACAAACGTAACTATACAGTCGCGTCATCATTCACGTAATAGCAGTTCTCTTCGTTTAAAGGCTAAGTATAGGAATATGGCAAAGTTCTTAATAATGACCTTATTTTCAGTTGATAGTTGATGATGAGTTGATGCTTAATGTCCTCGGATGTCATTTGACATATTAGGGACAAGTTGTGACCAATGCCGAAGCACGGTTCAATAAAATCCACATACGTAAGGTGTATGCGTGTTAGCTGTAACCTGCACCTGCACTTTTGGCAGAATGACCGGATTTTTTACGTGCTGCTGTGGTAACACGGGGGTGGAACGGATACCGAAATAAGAGTCAGCACAGAAAGTCGACCCTGGAGAAGAAAATTCTCCCGCCGTTCCAGCAGGGATTCGAACCCGCGACCTTTCAATCACGAGTCCGGCGCTCTAACCACTGAGCTATCCCCGCCCCCCTCAAAGTTGATAGTAACAAAACAAGTCTAAATGAACTTGGCTGGCTGTAAAATTTATCAGGTATAAGTCTTTGACGTAAATCTGTCAGAGCAGAACAACACAACGTGAAATGCACTTCATTTTCGACAGCAGCTCTACACAAAGGACATATGGTGTCTGTGTAGGCATGCGTTTTGCTATCGTAAAGAATGAACAACTATAGGACTTACACCAAATCTAAACTTAATAAGCGAGTTCCTTATATACTTGTTAACATCAACTGAAAGATATACTGCTTGTACATGATTCCTCTTAAATTGTCTGTAAAAATTAAATCTATCACTTGCATCAATTCGACTCTTCCAGTCCTGCCAGCGGTTGTCAATGAGTCTTTGTCTAAAACAACGTATAAACAAATTAACTTCCTGGACTCCCTTGTTCTGCCATACGTACCCAAAACCAAATCTAAACAATGTTGTGCGAATTTTAGTCACCCAGTTATTTTTTCCTTGTTCGTCTAAATGCAATAACATCAAATAGGCTTTGTACGGTAAACGTTTTTCATTCATTCTAGTAATCTTAAGCCAATAACGTACTGCACGAACATATGCATTTATATACAATGGGTACCTTGCAGTATCTCCATAGATCATATTGTTTGGTGTCATTTGACCCACCCCAAAAAACCTTTTTAATGCAAACATATGGGTTTTTTCTATTTGATAACAATAATCATCCTCAAGGCCCCAGATCTCTGCGGCGTACAAAAGCACTGGTTGCACTTTAGAGTCGAAAAGCTTCCCAAAAAGTTTTATAGACTGACTATCAAATTTGTACAAAACACTCAAAATACCCATTACTGCCCTTTTACCTCTTGCAGCCAAGTCACTGCAAGCAGTGCTAAATCGTAACTTCGTAGTAAAATACAAACCTAAATATTTATAGGCATTAACAACTTCTATTCGATTCTTTCCACAAAACCATTTTTCGTGTGCTGCTAAGTAGCCTCCCTTTCGGAACACAATGATGTTACTTTTATCCAAATTTACT
>CAUZXP010000550.1:0-41616 GCA_963584105.1 Alviniconcha strummeri | reverse complement strand
GAGATATCAAAGAAGAGATTTCAGGCACAAACCCAAATCACATTCTGGAACGATTTCTACTCAAAATGCTACGCCGTGTGGCACCTGATGCTGTGACAACCAGATTAGCAGTGCATATGGACACCAATGAGCAACCACAATCTGAAGGTGGGTGTACTGTGTGGATATTCGTGTGTATGCGTGTGTGTGTTTTGTATTGAGTTTGGGGGAGAGGTGGAGAGGGAAAGAGTACAACTCATGTTTGTGTGTAAGTAAGAGAGAATGATTTCCTTTGTTGTTGTTTTGCTGTTGATGTACCATGTAACTTGGCAGATCGTGCAGGTGATGGTTTCAGTCCCTTCTCATCAATTAATCCTATCATTTTTCCTACTTGCCCCCCCCCCCTCCCCCTCCCCCCCCCCCAACTCCATTTTTCTGTCTTTTTTTTAACCCCCACTTTTCTTGAGGGTCAAGCAGTATCCACTCTTTCTGTACAGATTTTGAGAGGCTTCAAAGAGAAAATGAGACTGTGCGAGACAAACGGTTGTGCAAGATCTGCATGGAGCATGACGTGGAGGTCATCTTCTACCCCTGCAAACATTTTGTGTGCTGTGCGTCGTGTGGTGCTGCTGCTAAGGTGTGCCCCATCTGCAGGGTGGACATTGAGAGCATTGACAAAGTCTTCATGGCATAAGCACATAGCTCAGTGGACTCGGCGGCCTGTCTGCCCTCCTCGCTGCTTGATGCCCGTTGGTGTCGCCGCCTTCTCCTTCAGCAGCACTGTGCACAGGTGCTGTGAGTCCGATCCCCATCGGAATCTGGCTGCTGCCTGTCGGCGTCGGTTCTCTTGGTCATACGCCAGAACCGAAGCCCAGGTGTATCTCGATGCCAGTTCACCGATCTTCGCAGTGTAGGCCATGTAGTCTTTGGCGGCGCCGTGGTCCAGGTCGCCGCTGTCGTAGAGGGCTGCCATGATGCGGGCATTGGCAGCGATCCACATTGCCGGGGACACGGCATGCAGCTTCGGCTTGGTGCCGCTAGTCAGTTTCAGCGTCGCTCCCGGTCCCAGTGAAATTTCCTCTGTGTCGGTCACAGTATCCGACACAAAATCTGTTATCAAGTGCGGCTTCGCCTCACCTGATGCCTTATGGAGGTAGAACTGAGGGTCCAGATCTACCCTGGCGGTTGCAAAATCCTGGTTTTAAACTAATGACCAAACCAGCAGGAACCCCCCCCCCCCTTCAAAACATACACAGTCACAAAAAAGAAAGAAAAAAAAGACCCTACCATATATATATATATTTAAAGAAAAACTTATAAATGTGGGAATCAAATGATTGTTTGGACAGAAAATGCTACAGTTGATCTCAAACAATTGGAAAAAAAAAGAAGTTTTCATATCACAGACAATACACTTCAACATACCGGTTGTCATGGACAAAGAACGTACATGATCAGCTTTTACCTACATATTGATGTACTTTGATTAAATGCAGTCATAAAACAATTAGCAACATGCACGGATGACTTCCATAAAATGAGAAAATCCTGACATAGATCTCAGATGCTCTAAAAATATAAAGTGCACAAAAAAAAATGTTTACAAAATGAGTGAGTAAAACAATAAAGGACAATGTTATAAACAACAAAGACAATATTATAAACAATACTGGACAATGTTATAATTATAAACAATATAGGACAATGTTACATGCAGACATGAACACTCAAACAAGATTATACCAGCTAAAACATATCTTGTATATATGACTTTTCAGCTACCCTCCAACATGTATTATATATGTTGTAACGATGTATGATACTGATAATGGGTGTAAAATGACAGGTATGGTGAAATAATTCCCTCTATATATATGTTTCAGTGAACAAGGACAGTATAGCTGTTAACACATGAAACATAATTCTAACTCACCAGAAATGTCCTTTTTGAGATGTGAAACAACGAAATAAACTGGTATTGTATATCAGTCCCAGAGTTATGTCTGTTGTTGTGTGGTAGTCATTGGAGGAGTGTGTGTGTGTGTGTGTGTGTGTGTGTGTGTGTGTGTGTGTGTGTGTGTGTGTGTGTGTGTGCGTGTGTGTGTGTGTTCTGAGAACTGGGAAGGTACCTGTTGGTTTTGTGTGTCCTTGAATATTGTACTTCAGTGTTGCACTGCAGACCACTCTCTGCACATAGAAGTAGTAGTAGTAGTGTCTGGATTTTAACATCCTGTCAACTGTACACATAAAAGACAGCAGCCACCAAGTAACACCCTGATGCAATGAGCTGCTGAACTAACTGTGACAACCCCTCTAACACTGAACTGAAATAGTTGGAGAAAAGGGGAAAGAGAGATTCATTGATGCACACCAGTTTCCTGGATTTGTCAGTATACCTCATCTCTGAGTGACTGCCTGGGAAGTCTAGCACCGCATTAACCTATGACACTAATAATAACATACGGCCATAAATGTTCAAAGTGCAATCTGTCGCAGCATCATTTGACATTTGACAACTCTGGGCAAAATATGGTACTCTGTGTTAGTATAGTTACCATCAGGGGAAAACTGGCATAGGCTGGGATGGTGAAAGGGTGAATAGGAACATCACTGGCCAGTTTCCAGATCCTCTGCCTAATCCTTGGCCTGTTAGTCATTATCCTTTACCTAATCTCTAATCCTGGCCTGTTTCCTGGACCCTCCCTGATCCTGGCCTGTTAGTCATAATCCTTTACCTAATGTCTGATCCTGGCCTGTCAGTCATAATCCTTTACCTAATCTCTGATCCTGGCCTGTTAGTCATAATCCTAATCTCTGATCCAGGCCTCAGTGTTTCCTAGCCCTTTACCTAGGTACTGTCTAATCCTGGCCCTTTATTCATAGTCCTTTACTGACTCTCAGAATCTGGTCTGTTAATTTCCTGGCCTCATACTTAATTTCTGATCCCAGCCTCAGTGTTTCCTAGCCCTTTACCCTAATCTCTGATCCTAGCCTTTTGGCCATAAACCTTTACCTAATCTCTGATCCTGGCCTGTTGCAGTCCTACCATATACTTAATCTTTGATCCTGGCCTGTTAGTCATAATCTTTTACCTAATCTCTGATCCTGGTCTGTTAGCCATAATCCTTTACCTAATCTGTGATCCTGACCAGATAGCCATAATCCTTTACCTATAATTTCTGATCCTGGCCTGTTTCAATCCTACCCTATACTTAATCCGCTTTGATCCTGGCCTGTTATTCATAATCCTTTACCTAATCTCTGATCCTGGCCTGTTTCCTAGTTCCTTTACATAGTCTCTGATCCTGGCTTGCTTCCTAGCCTTTTTACATAACCGCTAATCCTGGTCATTTTCCTAGCCCTTTACCTAATCTCTTGTCCTGGTCTTTTTCCTAGCCCTTTACCAAATCTCTGATCCTGGCCTGGCTACTGTCAGAGGGTCGATCTGCAAAAAGATAATTTTTAAGGGTTAATGGGCCATTTTTAATGACACAATGGCAAGGCATCAGTAAACAGCACAATGACGATGACGATGAAGTGATGCTTCAGATGTCAGTTGACATATTAGGGACAAGTTGTGACCAACGCCGAAGCATGGTTCAATAATTCTTTGCGTCCACGGAAACCAGAAGGCTCGTTAGGACGGACAGCCCAGGATGGCCACCTCGACTTTCACACAGCTTCTGAACTATGAGCAGCACAATGACTGATTCAGCGTGACTTTTTAATAGCCGCACGAGGTGGGGAATTGAACTCACAGTTTACATCGTCGGCTTACCAGCCTGTCGCATTACCACTAGGCCAAACTGGCCCACAAAGGCTTTCACTCAGAGTGGACCATTCGGAACAACCTTGTCAGTATAAGATGAACTCTCTCATATCGGTGCACAGAGTTTGAGTTCAATGTTGTTTTACCGCGTCCACACCGAGAGACCATACGGACATTAGAGACGGCCACCTCGATGTTTACACAGCTCCTGAGTTCTGATCGGCGCACCATTACAAAAAATAAAATAAAAAATCAATGTTACTTTATGCCCACAGAGACGTAAGGACTATCATTAGGGGCAAGGAGCCCAGTATGGCCACCTCGACTTTCACACAGCTCCTCAGCGGTTCTGAAGGGTGCACCGCCGCCGGTACTGAGCTTAGTTTGAAAGGTTGTGGTTCATGAGCACTGCCTTGTGACTTTGTCCCTCAGAGTTAACGAAACATTAAAATGGCTGGCTCTCATCACTGCCCATCATAATGCTGGGGAGTCATTCTGGTGGTGACAGTACAGTGTAGCGATAGGTATAGATCTCCCTCAGTCTTCCCACACCTCCATAACCCTCCCCTCCCCCCTCCCCGCTATATGGTTTCCGCCGATGGATGTCACAGCGGTACAGTTCTGTGTGTGTGTGTGTCCGAGTGTGTGTGTGTGTGTGTGTGTGTGTGTGTGTGTGTGTGTGTGTGTGTGTGTGTGTGTGTGTGTGATTCTTTTTCCTCAGTGTTATCACTAACTCCGACCCAGGCGGTATCAGTATTACACTGACTTTCTGCATTTGTAACTACTATGTATAGTTGCACTTTTGGGAAGGGGTGGTAGGGGCTGTTTGTACTTTATTGGTATGAGTGTCCTTACGGTTTTTTAGCTTGCGAAAACTTACACTGATTCCGGTATGCACTTGTGTGTATCTGGCGCTGTGAACACTGACACAAGGTTTGTCAGTGTGGAAGTTTTGTATGCGCTACATTATATAATTTTCATTCATTCATGTTTACTCCCCCCCCCCCCCCACCCCGCCCCCCTTCTTTTTCTCAGTTTTTTCTCCCTTCCATATTGTTGCATTGACCTGGCCAGCACACCTTCTCCCAAGCAGCCCTTTAGTTTTCAGGGCCCGCTAGCTATAAATAGCTATTTAGCTCTGTGTCAGCAGGAGTCTGACTCTGTTGCCTGTGGCAGTGCATGGCTGACAGTACACAGTGGGGGATGAGGTTACAGGGTCATATGTGTGTTTCCGTCTTCATTGCAATTAAAGAAGTAACTGAGATATCTTTGTAGAAACTGCAGATGTCAAACATAGTACTTTTGACACTTTAGTGTAATTTGTTTTGGAAGGAAAAAAACAACTGTTAGTGGAGTCAAAAGGGGCATGCATGGTTGAATCTTTACTTACTATTACACTGATGTTTTGTACCAATAAGCACCAAACAGAGGTTTTTGCACTCAAACTAAGAACGGCACCATAAAGTACAACTACTACTAGACAGACATGCAAAGTGGTTTCAGAAAGTAAATTGAATTACCTTGGCTATGGTGGTCTGGTAGTCCACACCCTTCAGCAGTGATAAGCAGAACTCAGCTACTCTACAGCACACCCATTGTGTACTGTTATATTCCTTACACTTTACTTCTATAAAGTTTTGTCAACAAAACAACTGAAATAGAATCCAAAACATCGCCCGAGTACTATCAAAAACACTGGTATCCAAGCACAGGTATCCATTCCACAACAAGGTGTTGTGTGTCTGCCTATGGGCAAGACCAGGTGGTAGGGATACTGACACCGGGTTCTCATTTACATCCCCTCCTGACCTGTCAGCTAATTACTCCCATGTTTGTCAGCATGCAATGTGACGAACAGAGCCTGGAGAGTGCAGAGACCACTACACACCATCTGGGAAAACCTCTGGTCTTGATATATGAGGTCTGATAATTTCCCTCAAATGAAAAGGAAGGGAGGAATTGATTGTGGCACCATCAATGTTTACAACCTAACAAAACATAAATTACTGCTGTCAGACTTGACCAAGAGGTGCCAGGGGACAGTCTGGCATGTGACTAAACAGGAGATAACATCCCAAAGATGCTGAGGTGTGAAGAGTGGTGCACAATCTTTGTGAAAGTAAGAGGAAGGGGATTGAATCTTGAAGCTGCAGCCGCCATTTTGAAACCGTCTTGTAGCCAGGCAACGGGCCCCTAGAAAGCCCGCGCTGGCCTGAAACTGACCCCAGCAGGGCTAATGAGGTCAAATCAGGCAGGCGGCAGGGAGCAACTAAAGAGTACACTCTGACTGTTGCACTGAGAAGGTGTGCCGGCCGAGTTCGATTTTAGTTGCCGCTTTACGTCCACAGAGACGTACGGATTTTTTCAGTTTTAGGGGCAGGGAGCCCAGGACCGTCGGCTCCTGAGCCGCCCGGGCTCTGATCGGTGCACGGCCGCCGGCCGGCGGTAGGTATAAAGTCTCATAATCGGCGCGGCTTGAGCTTCATAGCTCAGGAGCTGTGTAAGAGTCGAGGTGGATGTCCTGGGCTGTCCGTCCTAACGATGAGCCTTCTGGTTTCCGTGGACGTAAAGAATTATTGAACCGTGCTTCGGCATTGGTTACAACTTGTCCCTAATATGTCAACTGACATCTGAGGACATTAAGCATCAACTCATCATCATCGGCTTGAGCTAACCCGTCTGATAAGTCTTATGGTTTCTGTGGACGCCTAAGCACTGTGTTTATTTACTTACTTGAGCTCAGTAATTCCACTCCTAATAGGCCTACTCACGCCTCCGTGGACATTAAGCAACACAGTATCTCTCCGTCTTGAGGTAGTTACCCGTCCCTAATAGGCCTTGTGGTTTCTGTGGACGTCAGTTGCGGAACACCATGACTGGAGTTTATTTACTTGAGCTAGAGCGCCCGTCCCTAATAAGCCTTATCATAGTGATTTACTGATGTGGACGTTATTGAAGCACCATGTTTACTTTGAGCTAGTCAGTCAGTCTATCGGCGCGCATGAGTGTCGGTCAGTACAGGAGCTGTCGAGGTGGTCTCTGTTTACGTAAACGCCGTAAACTTGAACTTGTGCCGGTACTAAGTAAATCAGGCCGTTTCACTGACATAATCATAATGATAATAATGTAACCGAGTGCATCTGCACATTGTGTTTGTGTTGTTGTATGTACTCTGTGTGTCGCTCTGTCGGTGTTCTTTCGTGTGTGTACGTCAGTCGATCTTTTACGTATGCGTTACGTGTTGTGACTTTAGACGTCACTATGAGACGTCACTATACGTGAGAGCGAGAAAAGGCGAGAGGGAAGAACAACCTCTCTCGTATGTACCACTCCAAAAGAAAAGAAGAAATAAAATCAGGAACCTCTGGCTGTGGCTCGTTTGTTGTTCCTTACTTCCAACCTGCAACTTCCACCACCGACCATTGACATCTGGCGCTGCGATCAGGATTGGAAGTAGGGAAGCCAGATAACATCCCGGCCAACAACAGATGAGCCTCTAACGGTCACAGCCAGAGAGGTCAGAGGAAGAACTATATGAACACCTCAACTTTTTCTGCAATTTATGTCAGGTGTTGGTGTGTCCAAATTGCCCTCCCGATGGACACAAGGACCATCCCTGCGCATGCGTCTTACTAAAGTGAGCAACAGCATACGGATATGCTCCAGACGCTTGTAACTCAAGGTCGCAGCAACTGAGCTGGAGAAGTCCAAAGAAGAGTCAGTCACAGGCACTGGAGTCTGCGCTTTCTGAGCTGCAGGAGCAGACTGACAACGCCAAGGGATTGATCACCGAGACGTTCCTTTCGACTTTCATTTATGCCAGGGCATGGCCCAAGTCGACGTAACCATCAAGAAGATCAAGATCGACTGGATTTCTTTTCATTATACCACTTCATAGGACTCTGCAGAAGTGCAGCAAAACCTCCGAGCAGTTTTCTGCTTATTGGAAGGTGGCTGCCTAACACGAAGAACAAGAAGAGTGTGTCGGTTCCGCCCTGCAAATAACGAGATGTGATATGAATCAGATTCAGAATCTTTACTGTCCCAGTACAAGTTTACAAGGAAATTCATGCGACTTGTGACAATGAACTGTGTGTCCGCGTTGGCGTCAACGTCTGTGTTGCGACTGCAGATCTGTATTGTTGATTTGAACTTGTAAGCATTTGATTTTTGTCGTCAGTGCCATGTTTTAGGAAAAAAAGAATGGGATATAATGCTTGGTATGGTTGTTCAGTAATGCCTTGTGTTTGTATGTTAAAGGGTTGCCTTAAGGGTCTTTAACATGTGCAAAGTAGCGGCATTGGTTTAGATTTAGCCTGTAACTTAATTGTCTTGCTATTTCATGTGTCTACCTTGCATTGCATTAGGGTCTGTTAGCTTGTTTCCTTTTACATGAACCTGTAATGTGTTAAACTGTTAATGCTGTTTTTGTTGAGTCAAGGTAAATTTATGTAACGTCGCACAATTGCTGAGGATTATGTGGATTGGATCTGGCATCAAATGAGTATGGATTGTTGGTCCGGTAGTCACGCTTGAGAAACGAAGAGGCGTCAGTTATACTTTGTATAACCTCGGGAATTGTATCTGTGTTGCATTTTGTATAATGTGGATTTGTATACAAATGGTTATATACCCGCCTTATACAGTCTATTAGGGTTCTCAGTGAGTGTGATTACATAGGTTAGTTGATTGCTACTCTATATTTGCTTCAATTTTTCCCGAGCAGCGTAATCTTATCTGTGCGCATATGTGCATGTATCTATGACAGAGTGAAAGCAAATATTGTAGGAAGACCTGTTTTTTGTGTGGCTTAAATGCGGTAATCCTGTTATCCTTTGGTTGAAATGCAATCACCGTTGTTCTGAGATGGTTTCTGTTTGTAAAGTTGGTCAAGCCTCCAGGCTAGAGTAATACGTTAGAAAAATGAAATAGTTGTTGTCTAAAGTGGTTTTGTTTGGGTTCTACTTTGAGGATTTATTAGTTCAACTCTCAGTAGCTCCTGAATAATTAAAGAGTACTGTCGGTTTGCGTGGGTTCTACTTTGATGATTTGTTAATACAATTCTCAGTAGCCCCTGAGTGCATTGTCGTTCTGCCTAGTTTCTACTTCGATGGTTTGTTAATTCACCTCTTAGTAGATCTAGCTCTAGAATGATCTTCTGTGGTGTGTTCCAGCAATGAAGGCATTGGTAGTCGTCAAGTATCGGTCAGGTTCTACTCGGATCTGAGAAATTTCAACTCTTAGTAGCCTTTGAATGGTGTTACTGTTAATTGATTCACCAACGAGGACGCTGGTGGTGATTGAGCTGGGGGGAAGGGGGGGGGATGAAACCGAGTGCATTTGCACATTGTGTTTGTGTTGTTGTATGTACTCTGTGTGTCGCTCTGTCGATGTTCTTTCGTGTGTGTACGTCAGTCGATCTTTTATGTATGCGTTACGCACGGTGTTGTGATTTAGACGTCACTATGAGACGTCACTATAAGTGAGAGCGAGAGAAGGCGAGAGGGAAGAACAACTTCTCTCGTATGTACCATCCAAAAGAAAAGAAGAAATAAAATCACTGAGGAACCTCTGGCTGTGGCTCGTTTGTTGTTCCTTACTTCCAACCTGCAACTTCCTCCACCGACCATTTACAATAATAATAATAATGTACATTTATCATGCGCTCATCAACGCCCTAAGCGCTCACACTGACGATACATATTAACCCAAAGACAATATTCTATACACACGTAGAGCACAGTCCTACTATTATATATATGGAAACACACACACACACACACACACACACACACACTGACAGACACACACATACACACACACACTGACACACACACACACAAAGTCACACACACACACACACACACACACACACACACACACTGACAGACAGACATACACACACACACACACACAGTCACACATACACACACACACACACACACACACACACACACACAGTCACACACAGTCACATACACACACACACACACACACAGTGACACACACATACACACACACACACACACACACACACACACACACACACACACACACACACACGTACATCGCCACTTGACTATGCAGCGACATAATTTTGCAAGAAATTTCTAGATAAGGGAAATAACCAAAGTTAATAGAACTAATAGATATTCGCTCTCCTGTTATAGAGTTGTTTCTCTTGGATCTCTCCACCTATAAATGACTCGACAGCCTAAGACAAGACCATAGTTCAGGAGCTGTGTGAGAGTCGAGGTGGACGTCCTGGGCTGTCCGTCCTAACGAGCCTTCTGGTTTCCGTGGACGTAAAGATTTATTGAACCGTGCTTCGGCATTGGTCACAACTTGTCCCTAATATGTCAAATGACATCTGAGGACACTAAGCAACACTTCAACAAGACAAGACTCGCATAGTTCAGGAGCTGTGTGAGAGTCGAGGTGGACGTCCTGGGCTGTCCGTCCTAACGAGCCTTCTGGTTTCCGTGGACGTAAAGATTTATTGCACCGTGCTTCGGCATTGGTCACAACTTGTCCCTAATATGTCTCATGACATCTGAGGACATTAAGCATCAATTCATCATCATCATCAGACAAGACTCGGGGGCGGGGATAGCTCAGTGGTTAGAGCACCGGACTCGTGATTGAAAGGTCTCGGGTTCGAATCCCTGCTGGAACGGCGGGAGAATTTTCTTCTCCAGGGTCGACTTTCTGTGCTGACTCTTATTTCGGTATCCGTTCCACCCCCGTGTTACCACAGTAGCACGTAAAAAATCCCGGTCATTCTGCCAAAAAGTGCAGGTGGCAGGTTACAGCTAAACACGCATACACCTTACGTATGTGGATTTTATTGAACCGTGCTTCGGCATTGGTCACAACTTGTCCCTAATATGTCAGATGACATCTGAGGACATTAAGCATCAACTCATCATCATCATCAGACAAGACTCCCTCCCCCCTTCTCCCCGTCCCTAATAAGCCTTATGGTTTCTGTGGACGTTAAGCACCATGTTTACTTTAAGACAAGACTGTGTTCCGTGAAATTATGATCATTTTTGTGGTTTAGTTACTTTTTTAAGTTGAATATATTCCGTGTAGGAATAACTTCTTTTAAAAACCAGTACTTTGTGAACACCTTTTTGATGCTAACTCATAGAGAAAATTATTTGTTTCTGAACATCATTATATTGAATCTCAGGTGAATGAAAATTCACGAGGCTTCAGACTTTAAAAAAATATAAAAAAATAATAATAAATTTGAATCTTTGATCTTTTTAAACTGGCTAATACTAATAGATGGTGCTTTTTTAGTACATGGTAAAAGTGAATTCCAGGTTGGTGCAACTCTATTGCTAAAGGCAAACTTCCTGGTTTTAGTTTTAGTAAAATGTACATTATATATATATATGTATCAACTATCATATAGTTTGTGCTCAGAATTTCTAGTGCTGTCAAGTTTAGTAGTGGTAAAGAAATCTTCAAATTTCAAATCATCAGTTTCATTAATTATTTTAAATACTTGGATAAGGTCACCTCTATATATCTTCTATACTTCAAAGTAGGGAGTTTTATTTGTAATTCCCTCAGCCTTTCTTTATAATCAAGATCTCTTGACATAGGTGTTAACTTGGTGGCTCTTCTCTGAACTTTCTCAATGGCATCTGTCTTTTTAATTGTGGAAACCATACTATATAAGTATATTACTCAATTTACTGTACTCCAGGTGTGGCCTTACTAATGATTTGTAAAGATTAGTAAAGATTTCTCCATCTATAAAAGTAAATGTTCTTCTAATTATACCAATCATACTGTTACTAGTGTTAGCCTTGTTTTGAATATGAGCATCAAATGAAAGATATTTATCAAAAATAACACCTAGATCCTTCTCCTCTTCATATTTCGCCATGTTATTTGTTATCATAATTATCTTCATCTAATCAGACTAATTTCAGTTTATAGTCTATTTCCTTGTTTTTACCTCTCTCTCTCTCTCTCTCTCTCTCTCTCTCTCTCTCTCTCTCTCTCTCTCTCTCTCTCTCTCTCTCTCTCTCTCTATATATATATATATATATATATATAATACACACACACACACACACACACACACACACACACAATTTTACATTTACTGATTTAGTAACATTAAAATATAAATTCCACAAATCTGACCATCTCTGTAGCCTAATGATGTCCTCCTGTATTCTACCAGCATTATTGGTTGACTCATAAATTTTTGTATCATCAGCAAAGACTTTACAACAGCTTTGAACACAATTGGGCAAGTTGTTTATAAAAATTGTAAACAGTATAGGACCTAAAACACTTCCCTGAGGGATGCTGCTTAAAACCTTGGTCATTGGTGAGTAATGGTTTCCTACCCTCACTCTCTGGTGTCTGTTAGGAAATCTTTTATCCATTAAAAAATATTCCCTGTTACAGTGTTAGTGTTATCCCACATGTGGCTAATTTACTTAGAAGTTAGAAGCCTCTGATTAGGGACCGAATCAAATACCTTTTTGAAATCCAGGTATACTATGCTAATAATGGTGTTGAGGACTCCTCAAGACTTCATTTTAGTTCAAATAACTGATCACCATCATCTAACACTACAGTAACACACATGCAATGATGCATGCACTCACACTTGCCTCCCATCACATCTATACCTATAACTATAAGGGTAAAAAGTTAGGCCCTGCAAGGTGTGGAATCAAGATCAAGATCATGATTAATACTAGTAAAACAGAAGGAAAATTTTAACTTTAAAAAGAACATTTGCTTTGTTGTTTTGCCTTTGCAGTAACACTAACAGTTACTGTTTTAAGACTTCCCAGAACAGGTTTTGCAGTCGGTTATCACAATATCACTTTATCAGATGATCTACAAGCACAATACCAGTTTCATTTCTGGGACACACATAGTTTTTCGTAGTGTGACTGTGAGTGAGGGTATGGTCCAACTAGATTGTGATTGTTCAAGTTTCTTCATTTGGCAGTAGACCAGAAAGATAACACAGTGGGCGTATATATATATTAATAATATATATATATATATCTCTCTCTATATATATATAACTTCTAGAAGTAGAAGGGTCCAATATGTTGATAGAATAGATTGACAGTATTAGAACAGATTAACAGTTTGAATGATGTCACTCTCACTAGTCTCAGTTGTCATTAATTACAAATTATAGTCATGGTGAATTAGGGTTGATTAACCCTTTTGGGCTGTTGCTACCTTGGTATGACTATGAGTATAACCTCACTTTTGATTATAACTATATAATTATAATCATTAAAAATTTAATATTCTTCATTTCTACTCTAGCATTTAATAAAAATGATTTATAATGAAACAAGCCAAAACTGTCCATTTTATGATGTATAGTGAAACTGATTCAGTTATTGTGAAAATGGGGAGTGCCACAGTCCAACATAAAGATACTGGTAGTGGTATAGAGACTTGGACATGTTTACATGTGTGTATATTTTATCATTTTTATCAACAGCGAGATTAGTGAGAAGTTAATAACATTAACAATAGTAAGGATTTTGGTCACAGTATGTGCAAATACTTTATTAGCAATGTCATAAAATCTGTAGAATGAACAATAACAAAGAAAAGGGAAGCATTTCAATTCACCATTTTCATGAGGGTGAAATTTCACACCTGACTGAGGCACTATCATTACATCGTAAAGGTTAAAGTCCAACCCCAAATCACACAGTGAGGGGTGTGTTTGCCATTGCCACATTGGTGTAAACATCTATTTGCAGATTGAGTTGCGTAGTTTATACAATGAGTACACAAGCTGTTTTTTCCCCTCCAAAATGGGGTTACCTATTGTGTCACAAATACTGAATAGGGGAAATCCAGCAGTACTGATTCATGTATAGGTCCTTTTTTTTTTTTTTTTTCACCTACTCTAACCACTCATACTGTTACACTGTTTTGTTTTTTTGATTGCCGCTGTGTACTCGTGACATTAAAGCGCGTGGTACTGTGAACGTCTGGAGTGCTGGTGGCTCAGTACCTCTGTCTTCAGCCCTGTATGTTTTCTGTCAAGGTAACCTCACCCATATTTCCTGGCCCCTATGCAGTACTGCTACTACTGTACTAGTACAGTAACAGTAGTAGTAATTAGTATCCTCAGTCCTAATTCTTTAACCAGTTGTAGCGTGTGTGTGTATGTGTGTGTGTGAACTCTCTTTAGCACGTCACGGTTAATGGACAGTTATCACAATGGTTCGCTATTCAGAGGGGATGTAGACAAGGGGATCCGATATCACCGTATTTGTTTATTTTATGTGTAGAGATACTTGCCATTATGATCAGACAAAATAAGCATATAAAAGGTATCTTTATAGGAGAAACTGAATCCAAAATTTCACAATATGCAGATGATACCGAAATTACGCTGGAAGGTGACAAAAATTCATTTGAAGAAACAGTTAAGACCATCAACACATTCAGAAAAGCATCAGGTCTCTTCTTAAATGCGGGGAAGACCAGTGCCATATGGCTCGGTAGTAAACGAAATTCTCTTGTTAAATATATGCCACAGCTGCAAATGGAATGGAACCCACCTAAATTTAAGATACTTGGTATATGGTTTACTAATGACTTAAAAAAGTGTGAGGTACTCAACTTTAGTGAAAAGTTTTTGGAAATACGAGCTTTGTACAAAGTATGGTTAAAGAGACAAATAACACCACTAGGCAGAGTAGCGGTTCTAAAATCGTTGATTCTATCTAAGATTATTCACCTATGGATGTTATTGCCAAACCCACCAGACAACCTTGCTAACGAATTGCAGAAGACAGTGTTTCAGTTTGTGTGGAATAGAAAACAGGACAGGATCAGCAGAAAAATAGCCATCAGATCCATCACGAAAGGAAGGCTTGGGATACCGAACATAAAAACTTATATTAATGCATTGAAGTTAATTTGGATTCGAAAATTAAAAACAAGTGAGCACAAGTGGAAAAGTATAATTAAATCAACTTATCCTAAAGTGGTGTGGTTTGAACAACTCGGATCAAGCCTTTATTTTCAGGAACATAAGGTTAATAAGTTTTGGAGTCACGTATTTATGGCATATAAAGAGTTCGGTAAACAAATACCTGTAGAAAATTCAGAAGAGCTAGTTGCTGAGCCAATCTTCTGCAATCAGAATATCCTAGTTGGAAACAGAATCATTTTTTTATAAAAACTGGATTGACAAAGGCGTGTGTCACATTAAAAATATGCTGAATGACAATGGTACATTTATGTCATTTAAAAGTTTTAAAGAAAAATTCGGAATTAAGACAGATTACATTACATATATTGGATGTGTGCAAGCGATCAAAAGCTACATACGTAAAACAGAAATAACAGTGGAGGGTAAAAATTCAGCAGATTTAATTAAGACGCTTAAGACGATTTATAGTCAACGAAAAGGCTCACGCCTTTATTATGAGGTACTTACGCAGAATATAACTAGACCTAATTGTTGTGACAAGTGGGAAGCTAAGCTAAATAAAGATATTAACTGGTGTATCACCTTTAAGAAAATGCAACAGATTCCAGAAATAAAACTGAAATGGTTTCAAATAAGACTAGTACATAGAATAATTGCTACTAATATTGTTTTAATGCACATGGGAATTGAAAATGACATTACTTGCTCTTTTTGTCGACAAGACTGAGACTCAATTAACCATATATTTTGGTCATGTACATACGTGAGGTCATTTTGGGAACAATTCCAGATTGTACTTAATGCTGGCTGTCCAAATGCGACATCAGTTACACTTAATGAAAATATTGTACTGTTTGGTCACGACATCCATTTTAAATCAGATAGCACTTTTGATTTGATTATTTTGCAAGCAAAGTTCTTTATTTATAAATGCAAAATTAACAAGACTATACCACAATTGCATTCGTTCAAACGTTATTTAAAAACTAACTTTGAGATGTACAACTATAATGCAAAACTGAATATGTCATATGATAAGATTGTAATTGAATGGTGTCCTTACCAGCAGCTGATTGACGTATAGACTATGTCATACTCATAGATAGTAAATGTTAAGTGACACGATGTACAACAGGCATTCAGACACTCATACACTGTTCGCACGCACATGCAATGTAAGTACTATTTTGTTAGGATCATCTTTGATCTGTTTGTTGGGCCGTTTAATTGCTTGAATTTTAGTTTGGAATTGTGTGGGGGTGGGGTGGGGTGCGCGCGCGTGCGTGTGTGCATGCATGCGTGTGTTCGTGCGCGCATGAGTGCGTGAGTGCATGTGTGTTTGTCTCCTTCTCTCTCTTCTTTTTTTTCTCCAAATATAGTTCATTTTTGTTATGTCTATAAACTCTTTTTGCTGAAGACTATTTAGTTTATTATAAGCACTATCACAATATTGCTGTAAGTTGCACAAAAACTGGAATAAAACATGACCAAAAAAAAATCAAAAAATCTCTTTAGCACTCTGTATGTGAGTTTGTTATAAATGCACATTATATAATCATGTTATATATTATATGATATGCCTGATCTGCACAATTGTGTGTTGAGTTTGTTATAAATGCACACTATATAATCATAATTTACATAAATATATATCATTATATGATATGCCTGATCTGGACAATTTGTGTGCTACTCGCCTACTGTGTTAGTATGCGTTTATCACTGTCTTTGTGTTTTTTTATTATGCACAGTTATGTGTACATTGTGCATTTGTCAGTTAAATGGTCCACCAAAGGTGTGCTGATCATTGATGTTCTGTTCCTGTTTTTTGCAGCAGTGGCACCAAAGCAAGGGTTCAGCAGACACATCAGCAAAACCAGACTTTTCAGCTCATCACTGCAAACAGACACTTTTTGCTCCTTATCCCTATTTATCTAATTTCTCACGATGCATGGTGAAAGCAGAGATATTGCACCAGATGAGGACAGGCTGAATTATGTACACACACCTGGTGTCTCAAATGGATACGAGTTGTTACCCTCACATGATCTTGAAGAAGATAGAGTACATTTTAACAATCACTATGTCAGACTCAGAGGTTTAACAAATGGAAATCAACATGGTGTGCAGAGCCGAGTTAGCTATAACTTGCATTCTGAACCAGTTGACACAACATCAGACGCTGTGGGAAGCATCGAGCAAAGGGTGTTCCCAGGTTTACCCCAGAGACGGCAAGCTTTCAACGCCGCAGGTTACTACAAGTCTGAGGAAAATCGGCTGACAACGTTTTCAGACTGGCGCTACCAGAGGGTGGTGAAGAAAGAGGACCTTGCGAGGAATGGTTTCATATACACTGGAACTGCAGACAAGGTGGGTTTTGTTAGAAATGTTGGCACAGTGCAATGGACTAGTCTCTTCATTACTCAATGTTTATGTCATACTCCTAGACGCGTTTATTTACAGTTATGCAGCTATGCTATACCTCTCTTTCCTCTTGTTCCTTTTATATAACCTTCACCATGTGTCACTTGAGACTGCACCAGTCCCTGCTGCATCCGGTGGTTTTATCACAATTGGATTTAGTGAATATTCTGGTCCCTTCATACTCTGTACACAAGAGATTCAGTCATTCAGGTGATGTGCTTCTGATCTACTTCATGGATCACTTTCAAACTCACATTTTTTCATTGCTTACTTGATGGCTGTTTTACACATACATTTACAGGTACATAGTGTGTATACGTGTGCATGTGTGCGTGCGCGTGAGTACTTGCGTGCATGTGCGTGGGTTTAAGAAAGAGATGGAGAGAAAGCGTATACATTGTTGTCATTTTTTTTGCTCTATGTAGGCAACTAACCTCTTATATATATGGAAATGTAAGTTCACACTGAGAGTTTAGAGGGTGCATGTGTGATTGGGTATGACTGTTTGTGCATGTTTGGCAGAAGGACTGGAATTTTTTACATGCTGCGGCAGTGTTATGGGGTGGAATGAGCTCCGAACTGAGAGTAAGAGTCAGAACAGAGTTGTCTCTAGAGAAGAAAATTCTCATGCTGCTCCTGCCAGGGATCAAATCCATGACCTTGCAATCAGTGAGTTTGATGCTCTACCACTGAGCTATAGAGCTACCCTGTGGGAGTAGGGTTGTGTTTGTGTGTGTGTGTGTGTGTGTGTGTGTGTGTGTGCATGCACTCGTATGAGTATGTTTAAAGTTTTTAAAGGAGTTTTACCATGACTATTGATGACCACTAAATCAGAGAGTTGAACTGGGAAGATTTAAGCTACCTCCTCCCTTATATGGCACCAGTCCCTAAACATTAGTTTGGTGTCTTTAGTTGGTCAAATGGTTTGTTTAAAATTTCTTTACTTCTGCCTCGGACCAACAGGGTGTTTTTGTTCCTACTTCCAGGTTCGGTGTGTCTACTGTAATGGAATTCTTCGTCAGTGGGATCTCGGTGATGTTGTTGAACAGGAACATCGCAGCAGCTTCCCAGATTGCCCCTTCATGCGGGGAGAAGATGTCGGCAACATACCTCTCCAGCCTTTTACCAATGGTCACTCCCACACCAACATCACATCAACCAACCCCAGCCCAGGAAGGGGGTCAAGTAATCAGTTCATGCAGCATATTGGCTATGACATTGACCCAATTGAAGAGCGATGTGGAGCAAACCCAGGTTTTACACAACCTGCTGGTAATGGCCACCATGTTAACGACGCAGTTGCAGGCACAAATAACTCAACGGGGGGTGAAATATCACCCAGGCGGATTTATTCCACTTTGCCTCAGAATCCCCAGATGTCAGTGGAACCGAATCGCCTGGCGACATTCAAGACCTGGCCTGCGCAGATCAGGCAGAGGCCTGAAGAGCTGGCTCGCGCTGGGCTGTACTATATTGGTGAGTGGTTTCACCAGTGGCGTTATTTTGGTGTGTAGCCTTGTAGCAGTGTACTGTGGATTGAGAAATTGAGATCCCATCTGATGAGATTAGAAAATCTGGATCTGTCTGAATTATCTCTTCTTTGCTTTTGTTGTTGTTTGTTTTTGTACCATGTATAATGAAATTAGGAGTGCGTTCTGGAATACTGTTCGCAACTGTCTGTCCATGTGTTCGGGCTTTATTCAGAAGACATCTTCTGAACCACACAACCCATTTGAACCGAACTTGCTATGATGGTTTAAATCATGAGCAAGGCATCATATGGAAAAGGTCAGGGTCCTAGGGCTTATAATTATATAATGGAAATTTGAACTGTTTTTACTATATATATATATATCTTCTGAACTAATGCTTCTTTTGCAACCAAACTTCATAAGTTAGTATGATGGTAGATCATCATAAGGAAAAGGGTCCAGTAAAAATGTTGCTTTGGTGTGTTCAGGTTCAAGGTCACAGTGAAACTTCATTGAATGTTTGTCTGGTTGATATCTTCTGAATGATTTAACCTTTTGTAGCCAAACTGAGTTTGGCAGTGCATCACCATGAACCAGAGTGTCATGCAGAAAGAGTGGTTTGCTATCTTCACAGTAGCAGTGTAGGCTCATGTAATCAAAATTAAATATGATTGTTCAGAATATTATATTTTCAGAACTGCTGATCCTTTTGCAACCAAATTTAGTCTTAACGACTTAAGAGGGTTTTTGTGTGTGAAAAGACTAGGTTGTGTTACAGATGCTGCTGATAAGATGACATGTTGCCATCGTCACAGGTTATGTTACACTAACAGCAACACTTACGAGTTACTGGTGATGCTAGTAAGGTGACATATTTCCACTGTGCAAGTGGATGTTGCATTTTCCCTTGTGTTTCACCACATTAACAGTACCACTGACAGGTGATGGTGATCAGGTGAAATGTTGCCGCGTGTGTGTGTAGATGATGAACCTTCCCTTATGTTCCAGGTGATGCTGATACGATGGATGCTGGCACTCTGTGTGTAGCTGATGGATCTTCCCTTATGTTTCAGGTGACGTTGATAAGATGGGTGTTCCCACCATTTGCATAGACGGTGAACCTCCCCTTATGTTGCAGCTGATGCTGTTGAGGTGAACGTTTGCCACAGTGTGTGTGTGGATGATGAAAATCTTCCTTTCTGTTGCACAAAGTTGTGCTTGCAGGTGGTGCTGACAAAGTGAAATGTTGCTGCTGTGCGTGTAGGTGACACATCTTCCCGTATCTTACAGATGATGGTGGTATGGTGAAATGTTGCCCCTCTATGTGCAGATGATGCATCTTTCCTTATTTTACAGGTGATGGTGACAAGGTGAAGTGCTTCCACTGCAACGTCCTGCTGTATGAATGGGAGCCAGAGGATGACCCGTTTGTGGAGCATGCTCGTTGGGCCCCCAAATGCCAGTACATCCTGCTCATCAAGGGAGAGGACTTTGTGCGTGACGTGCAGAATGGGACGGTGACCCAGGATGACCTGATGCAGAAACCAGCAGTGCTGGCTGTGTTGTACGAGGGGTACAGCGTGGAATCTGTGCAGAAGGCACTCAACGTTATGAAGGAAAAGGATGGTAAGACATCTGGCATAGTTTGCTACATCTGGCGTAATTTGCTAGGCGGTGGTGGCGTTGACCATGAGAAGGTCATTGCATCAAATGTGTTTTCTGAAATGTCAGGTTCATGAAATTGTCTATGACCATTGCATTGAACTCGCAGATTTTAGCCCTTTTTCAGGTCTTTTACTGAAACTAGTGAAAGGAGATTATTGTTTGATAAGCTTGACCGCCTCCCAGCTGCTGAAAGCTGAATCTAGTCAGAGCTTGAAAGTCATTATTTTTTTAAACTATTTTGGACAGGTTTGACTTTAGAAAGCACTGGAAGTTGAAGAAGCAAACACTTAATGTCCTGTTGGCTTGTCCGGCCTTCATTAGTGTTGTTGCCTGTGCAGGTGCAGATGTTGTTGTGACGGCTAAAAGGCTTTTGAAGACAATAATGGACCTTGAAGATGCTGTGACAACCAGATTAGCAGGGCATATGGACACCAATGAGCAACCACAATCTGAAGGTGGGTGTACTGTGTGGATATTCGTGTGTATGCGTGTGTGTGTGTTTGTATTGAGTTTGGGGGAGAGGTGGAGAGGGAAAGAGTACAACTCATGTTTTTGTGTAAGTAAGAGAGAATGATTTCCTTTGTTGTTGTTTTGTTGTTGATGTACCATGTAACTTGGCAGATCGTGCAGGTGATGGTTTCAGTCCCTTCTCATCAATTAATCCTATCATTTTTCCTACTTGCCCCCCCCCCCCCCTCCCCCCCCCAACTCCATTTTTCTGTCTTTTTTTTAACCCCCACTTTTCTTGAGGGTCAAGCAGTATCCACTCTTTCTGTACAGATTTTGAGAGGCTTCAAAGAGAAAATGAGACCTTGCGAGACAAACAGTTGTGCAAGATCTGCATGGAGCGTGACGTGGAGGTCATCTTCTACCCCTGCAAACATTTTGTGTGCTGTGCGTCGTGTAGTGCTGCTGTTAAGGTGTGCCCCATCTGCAGGGTGGACATTGAGAGCATTGACAAAGTCTTCATGGCATAAGCACATAGCTCAGTGACTCGGCGGCCTGTCTGCCCTCCTCGCTGCTTGATGCCCGTTGGTGTCGCCGCCTTCTCCTTCAGCAGCACTGTGCACAGTTGCTGTGAGTCCGATCCCCATCGGAATCTGGCTGCTGACTGTCGGCGTCGGTTCTCTTGGTCATACGCCAGAACCGAAGCCCAGGTGTATCTCGATGCCAGTTCACTGATCTTCGCAGTGTAGGCCATGTAGTCTTTGGCGGCGCTGTGGTCCAGGTCGCCGCTGTCGTAGAGGGCTGCCATGATGTGGGCATTGGCAGAGATCCACATCGCCGGGGACATGGCATGCAGCTTCGGCTTGGTGCCGCTAGTCAGTTTCAGCGTCGCTCCCGGTCCCAGTGAAATTTCCTCTGTGTCGGTCACAGTATCCGACACAAAATCTGTTATCAAGTGCGGCTTCGCCTCACCTGATGCCTTATGGAGGTAGAACTGAGGGTCCAGATCTACCCTGGCGGTTGCCCTGGCACTGATGTCCACCCCGTCAGCGTTGGTTGTCAGCAGGTCGTGGAGGAGCACGGACGGACGTCAGGACGGTGCAGGTGTGGCAGTTTTGGGGGCGAGTGGCCGCCGCCCCCCTCGGCCTGCAACTGGCCCACAGCCGTGCATAGGGCCGCCTTCTCCCCCTTCTTTAGCTCAAAGCAACCAATGTCCTCTTTTGTGAGGCCCAGCAAGGCCGCTTTGGAACAAAACCCTTCCTCACCAAGAGCCTTGGCGATAGCTTTAGGGAGTCCCCATTCAGACAAAAACGCTCCAAAATCAAACGGGTTGGCCATGTTAGCGATTTCGCTGGCGCTGCGCAGAGTGCCAGATTCTCTCCCTGCCTGTCCCTTTACCCGTTTTCTCCGCCTCCTCACCTAAACAACCAGCCATTATCGGCCCTCCCATCCTCTACTCGCCACTACACCTCTCCCTCCCCTCCCTCCATCCCGCTTCCTGTCCTCTGGACACCCCAGCACCTCAGTGCTCTCATGCCCCCCTCCCCCGCCTCCCTCCCTCCCCCCTAGCCGTGGTCACTTGGTGTTTAAACTCAAGTTCACTTAACAGTGCAACTTCCACGTTAAGGTGTGCCCCATCTGCAGGGTGGACATTGAGAGCATTGACAAAGTCTTCATGGCATAAGCACATAGCTCAGTGGTTAGAGCGCCGGACTCGTAATCAAAAAGTCGCGGGTTCGAATCCCTGCTGGAGCGGTGGGAGAATTTTCTTCTCCAGGGTCAACTTTCTGTGCTGACTCTTATTTCGGTATCCGTTCCACCCCCGTGTTACCGCAGTAGCACGTGAAAGACCCTGGTCATTCTGCCAAAAGCGCAGGTGGCAGGTTAGAGCTAAACACGCATACACCTTACGTATATGGCTTTGCATGAAGTGACACGGTGCATGGTTGTATGGTATACACAGAACGCGCTGAGATTGGCGCTCTCTGGCAGCAGATTCTTGTGGCACCAGCGATGCCAGCACTGTAAGTACACCACTTTGGTGGATATTCAAAAAACACGCTATAAAAAGCTATTCACTCATGTAGAATCACATGCGAGCACAGTGAGTCTGCTCAAGAGTGGAGAATAGCGCTATATAAAAGCGATCAATATATAATATAATATATAAGGATGAAAACTGAAGGGGCCTGATGTGTGACGCTGTTAGCTAGTAACTGGATTTTAACATCCTATTGACTGCATAGGGTTACAAGAATTACCAACTTTATTCTCTCTCTCTCTCCTTTTTAAATATGTGGCTAGTTTGTTAGTGTGAGGTTGCTTTTTGTGTATTATATATATTGAACAACATACACTGATACAGTAACCAGTTTTGTCTGACTAAAATTTGAGAGAATTATGTGTGTTATGTCTTTTATTAAGTTACACAGAATTGTAATTGTTTTTTCGTAGCTAGGATATGTATAGACTTGCTATAAAAACGTTTGCTGTGATGCATTCTGTTGGTGTTTTTGTTTATTTGTTTTTGTCAGCTGTGTTTGTAAATATTGATACTTGTCATTCATGACTTTTTGGACTTGGTTGTTTTTGCTATGTTTTCAAACATAAACTGGTGTGTGTCTTAAACTGTGACTCAGACTACATTACTAGTACTATAATACTATTGATTGATGTGATGACTCATATAAGAATATGACATTCACTGTTGACTTCTGGCAGGGGATAGTGCAGATGCTGAAATCAAGGTCCCCTCTGCTGAGAACTTAAATATATCAAAGCTTCTTTTAAGCCTGGAGTAGCATACAGTGTAAAGCCTTGATGCTTTTCTTGCTGCAAGGAATTCTTCCTGAACAATTTCTACCTTTCTGGTTCGTTCAGATACATTCTAAATTGCCAGGACATTAAAAGTCAAGCCTAAGTATGTTGCTGTTTCTGTCTTGTCATTTTTCTGCTAATGGTCCTCCTTTTTTCTTCTTCTTTTTTTTAGGCCTTTCTCTCAGAAAATTCTCATTACAATTGTTTGTTTGTTTTTTGGCGAGATAAGCTTTTTTGTATGGCTCTTGTTTAGCAGCTATAATATGATAGTTCATATGTAGTAGGTACAGTTTTCTACCATATGGCACAGCTATTTTCCATTATGCATTTTTATGGATATGGCTTTTGTTCCTTCCCTTTTTTTTTCTTTAATCTGGTATCGGACAGACTGGTCAGTGACAGCAGTATTTCCTAGCCTTCTATGCTTTTTTTTTTTTTTACAAAGGCAATATTGACGGGTCTGACTTGTCGATTATTGGGTTTAGTGTTTGTGTATATTGTATATTTTGTTTTAGATGTGAGCAAGTGCTCTTTGTACGTTTTACAATAATCCCGCCCTGCTTAACGGATCAATGCAATTTCATTACTGTACTTTAGTAACCCGGGAACCGGAGCAGACGATGCTTTTGTTTTGAAGCGCGGCATATGTTGTAACGCCACATGGCCTTCACACAGCCGACCGGCGATAGCCGCCAGTGCACGCTTTTTTCAAATCTGTTTTTCTCCCTTAACATTTTGACCGCTTGTTTGTTTACCTACTCTTTGTCTATCTAGTCCTTTTTATGCACTAAGCTATGTATAATGTAATTTGGCATCTTAGAATGTTTATTTAATGTTTATTCAGACACCGGATCGAGCTTAATTAGTAGCCGATGCCTCTCTAGGTCCATTCTTTTATAGCCGTCGTCTGCATGGCGCGCTTTGTTTAGTACTTGTAAATGGTAGTGAAATGTTGTTTTGATTCGATTAAAGTAATTCTGTGTCGATCAATGCGTTGTCGTATAGTATTTTGCTTAGCTGACTTCATGTTTAGTGTTTATTTTGGGCTGAAATTAACTTATTAAGTATTGTGTGCTGTAGAAGCTAAGTTGTATTCATAGACTACTTAATCTCACTATCAGCGCTGCTGCGACTAAGATTACGCGCCCCAGGCGAAAGTTCGCACCGATTGTTTTAATGCTAGTCTTTGAGTTTGTCTTGCTTCTCTTACAGAGTGTTGTATTGTAATTGTTATGTACCATTTTAACCGTGGGAGCGTGCTCTTTATTCCGATGTAAGTTTTAGTGACATTTATATTTTGTGCATTGTGTTAGTTGTGATTTAGTTGTACGAATCTGTATATAGATTAGAAAATCTGGATGTCTGAATTATCTCTTCTTTGCTTTTTTTGTTGTTTGTTTTCGTACCATGTATAATGAAATTAGGAGGGCGTGCTGGAATACTGTTCCCAACTGTCTGTCTGTCCATGTGTTCCGGCTTTGTTCAGAGGACATCTGAACCACACAACCCATTTGAACCAAACTTGCTATGATGGTTTAAATCATGAGCAAGGCATCATATGGAAAAGGTCAGGGTCCTAGGGCTTATAATTATATAATGGAAATTTGAACTGTTTTTACTATATATATATCTTCTGAACTAACGCTTCTTTTGCAACCAAACTTCATAAGTTAGTATGATGGTAGATCATCATAAGGAAAGGGGTCCAGTAAAAATGTTGCTTTGGTGTGTTCATGTTCAAGGTCACAGTGAAACTTCGTTGAATGTTTGTCTGGATGATAATTGATATCTTCTGAATAGGTAGCGGCAGCCAAAATTTAAATTTTACAACAGCAATTTAATTTATGCATTTTCAGACAGGCCATATTGATACAAGAAAATGAAAAAAAAGAGTAACTGTTTATCTTAATTAGTTCCAAAGATATAGCCATTCGAAAACAGTTTTGCATGACAATAAACAGTTTATTACATTTTCTCAAATTTACCCTCCCATAGTGGTTCTCATGAACATGGGAGAATCCAAATACTTACACTTTTCAAAAGTATACCTTGGTTGCACTTTGTCACAGCTAAATCATATGGTCAGCAAAGAAAGATGAAACAGAGGCAGAGGGCTGAAGTTGCTCCAAAAAGCAATTCCGAGCTTGCCAATTTGCATGAAACAGCACTTTTGACACCACACAGTGGGTAACATATGGCAATGACAGCTTTCCCAATGGATTTCCAAGCAGGGTTTATCACAGTCTTTGCACTTATTTTTTTCTAATCAGCTCTGACTCTTAAAGTTACAGGGTCTTAAAGTTGGCAAAATCTTCAATTTGCACAGCGGAAAAAAACACAAATATGTGGGTTGCCACACTTTAACTGGTAATAACTTGAAAACCACTACAGATACAGCAATGAAACTTGGCATGTACATTAAACTAAGTGTGAAGTACACTTGCAGTAACATTTGCAGTTATTCTGAGAATGATAGATCTTAAACCCTGCAAAAACTTCACTTTTCACAGCGGAAAAAAGGACAAGTCTAATGGGTTTCATACTTTAACTCATAACTTGAAAACCACTACAGATACAGCCATGAAACTTTGCATGTACATTAAACTAAATGTGAAGTACACTTGCAGCAGCATTTGCACTTATTTTGAGTGTTAGTCTTAAAGTCTGCAAAATCTTCACTTTTCACAGCAGAAAAAGGATGTGGATGCTAAAGAAAACATGGTACAGCAGTATCACCTTTATCATCCATGAACATACAGGCCTACAAAGCTGTGATTTGGAGTCAATTGACATGGTCTACAGGTGATTTTCCTGTAAACAGCATCTGTGTGCTTGATGTCTGCCAAATAAATTCCTGCGATATTCAACAAAGAATGAATGTACCTGGAGACAATGATGAAGGTGCAAGTTGCAGATTCTTGGCAAACACAACTGTGGAGGAGATTTGAGTGTAATCTTCAGAGCATGGCCACCTGTACACAACAACTCCATCTTTACTGCCGCCTTCTCCAAGAAATTGACTGTTGCCTCTTCCTCGCTGATGACCCTGGTGACTTTGCTGATAAAGAAATCTTCTACATTGTAGACTGCCACAATGTCACCCTCCTGTTGAAATCTGCAGCTGGTTTCAAACTCAGGTTCATCAGGTTCTGATTTATCTTCTGGTTCCGTCGATATCTCCTGGGTCAGATTCCTCTTCCACTTGTTGACATCTCTGCTGGCAGCTGCCATGGCCGTGAAGAGGTGGAAGTTCTGGAAGTGGCTCACCTCCAAACAGCTCCTTCAGTCTGTTGACCATAAATACCGCAGACGAGAAAGCAGCACTGTCTTGACCAGATCTGGCTTGAGAAGTAGCTGGAAGAATGCAGTCTCATCCAAAGTCTTGGATCCCTCAACTTTCAGGAGAAGCAGCTGCACTAACAGTCGGTTGTCCACTTCAACCTGAGGAAGGTCTTGCCGGCATTCTCTCCCAGTTGCCAGGAAAACAGCCTTCAGTTTGGAAAACTGGTCATCATCTGCAGGAAAACAACAACACAGTTTTGTTGTTTCTGTTGATCTTGATTGAGAGAATGATCTACGGCCTACAGCATAATTAATAATAATCATTATCACTCAGGCCTGAACTCTTATCTGTTATGATTTTATCATCACTTTTCACAATACCAGACTGGCTACCGTTAGCAAAGCAGAAATCCACTTTTAATTTTGAACTAGAAATGCTGGTCAACAACCTATTAAAGTTTGAGAATTTAATTACGATCGTTGAAAAACAAAAAAGACTTTTAACAGAGTTCAAGTGCAGAAGTTATGATGTCGACTGTGTTTTCTCAGCATCTTAGTTACCTCCCCTGATGAAGAATTTCGATGACGAAAACAGCCATCACCACGAATTTACGTCAAAGGTTCGTCCCCCAAAAATAACACTGTTCCAGAAGACATCAGAGAATGTATTTCAATGACTATTTTTGTGAAAATTTGGCGTATTTTGGCAATATTTAGGAGAACAAGCGAGTGATCGACAACTTCCAGTTAGTCGTATTTGTAAACAAAGACAGAACTCTGAGTCGGTCGAGAAAATCGTAAGATTTTTGGCAATTCTGCAAGAATGAATCAAAATATCATATAAAAATGCTAAATTATGAGACCAACTGTCACCAAATTCAGCAAACTGGAGCCAGGTGAAGAGAATACTCACGAATCATGTGCCAAAAATCGGCAATCGAGTCACAAAAACTCCACGCGGTCGATGCCATCCTGGATTAACTCGATTTGAAAAAAGCGCCTTTATTGCGGTCTTTTATTGGCTTGTGAAAGACCGACCGGTCAGCAATCCATTAGCTCCATACCTCATTCGAAAGGGTACGAATTCAGCTTCATTTTGAGGGGGGATATTTTAGACATTTGAGGGCGTTTTGCGGTTTGAAATTGAGTTTCCGACTAAAGTGCGTTCTAGCGACCAGAGATGTTTGTAAACGACCACGGCGTTTACACCACTGAATCGGCATTCAATTTCCGATCCAGTGATACCACATACTGCTGTGTACAACGCGTATCGCTTTTTCACTGAGCGGATAAACGCATCAACTGTTTTCGTTCATGTCTCAGACCGTGTGACCGGCACCGGACAAACGGCAAATACCTCCCGTAGAAAATCAACTGGCGATTTTTCGAGGTACATTGCATGCAAACATAAAAACAACCATAAGAATGCGAAGAAAACGTTCTTTTTATTCATATAATTTCCAAGAGGATACATTCAGAGACTGTGGAGAAATTAGTGACTGAAATACAGTAAAATTGAGCAAAAGTCCGATGTTCCCGCATAGGCGATGAGAGGCTGCCGCTACCTATTCTGAATGATTTAACCTTTTGTAGCCAAACTTAGTGTGGCAGTGCATCACCATGAACCAGAATGGCATGCAGAAAGAGTGGTTTTCTATCTTCACAGTAGCAGTGTGGGCTCATGTAATCAAAATTAAATACGATTGTTCAGAATATTACATTTTCAGAACTGCTGATCCTTTTGCAACGAAATTTAGTCTTAACGACTTAAGAGTTTTTGTGTGTGAAAAGACTAGGCTGTTTTACAGATGCTGCTGATAAGATGACATATTGCCATCATCACAGGTTATGTTACACTAACAGCAACACTTACGAGTTACTGGTGATGCTAGTAAGGTGACATATTTCCACTGTGCAAGTGGATGTTGCATTTTCCCTTGTGTTACACCACATTAACAGTACCACTGACAGGTGATGGTGATCAGGTGAAATGTTGCCGTGTGTGTGTGTAGATGATGAACCTTCCCTTATGTTCCAGGTGATGCTGATACGATGGATGTTGGCACTCTGTGTGTAGCTGATGAATCTTCCCTTATGTTTCAGGTGACGTTGATAAGATGGGTGTTGCCACCATTTGTATAGACGGTGAACCTTCCCTTATGTTGCTGCTGATGCTGATGAGGTGAACGTTTGCCACAGTGTGTGTGTGGATGATGAAAATCTTCCTTTCTGTTGCACAAAGTTGTACTTGCAGGTGGTGCTGACAAAGTGAAATGTTGCTGCTGTGCGTGTAGGTGATGCATCTTCCCGTATCTTACAGATGATGGTGGTATGGTGAAATGTTGCCCCTGTATGTGCAGATGATGCATCTTTCCTTATTTTACAGGTGATGGTGACAAGGTGAAGTGCTTCCACTGCGACGTCCTGCTGTATGAATGGGAGCCAGAGGATGACCCGTTTGTTGAGCATGCTCGTTGGGCCCCCAGATGCCAGTACATCCTGCTCATCAAGGGAGAGGACTTTGTGCGTGACGTGCAGAATGGGACGGTGACCCAGGATGACCTGATGCAGAAACCAGCAGTGCTGGCTGTGTTGTACGAGGGGTTCAGCGTGGAATCTGTGCAGAAGGCACTCAACGTTATGAAGGAAAAGGATGGTAAGACATCTGGCGTAATTTGCTAGGCGGTGGTGGCGTTGACCATGAAAAGGTCATTGCATCAAATGTGTTTCTGAAATGTCAGGTTCATGAAATTGTCTATGACCATTGCATTGAACTCGCAGATTTTAGCCCTTTTTCAGGTCTTTTACTGAAACTAGTGAAAGGAGATTATTGTTTGATAAGCTTGACCGCCTCCCAGCTGCTGAAAGCTGAATCTAGTCAGAGCTTGAAAGTCATTATTTTTTTAAACTATTTTGGACAGGTTTGACTTTAGAAAGCACTGGAAGTTGAAGAAGCAAACACTTAATGTCCTGTTGGCTTGTCCGGCCTTCATTAGTGTTGTTGCCTGTGCAGGTGCAGATGTTGTTGTGACGGCTGAAAGGCTTTTGAAGACAATAATGGACCTTGAGGTGCCACATGGCGTGCAAAATTGACATTTTTTCACATTTTCGTATCTCAGAATGTACTTGGGCTACATGCTTGAATCTTTGCATACAAGTAAACAACACTGAAAGGAACATTCACAGCAAGTTTTATTTGATCATCATAAGTAGGAGAAAAAAAAAAGCCAATTTGTTGATAAAATATAACAACATATTTTGCCCCCTGATTTTGACAACATAGCCTATTTATATCATTATCTGGAAGACTCTACAACAAAAAGAAATGATTACTGAACACAATTAAGCATAATTTGTACAGCTCAAGTGTGAAATGCTTGATGCACAGTTATATCAAAGGGGGTTATAAATTTTGGGAAGTGTCCTAGTTTGAGCTACTTGTCACAGCATACAAAGTATCACAGCTACAGTTTTCTAGTCTGTCTTATTGTATTTAGCATCCATTTCTACATAGGGAAACCAAACTTCATGAGAATATTTTTACCCTAACCTACTTTTCAAGTGGGGGCAAAATCGCAGACTGGCGCGAAAAGTGCGGTTTTGAGAAAACTGACTAAACAGTAACAAGTAAGTGCACATGCTGTATTTATGGACTGACGGTGCTTGTTTTCACACAAGATCATTATCTGGCATAGTAAAACACCAAGAGACTATTATATACAAGTTTGCTTCCTCTCTTTATCGGTTCTGCCTCTTCAGAAAGCTCCTGGGGCGTAAACCTGTCCCTCCTGACCCCTCCGACCTTCTCGCTCCTGGCGGTGGATAGCGTCGATCATCTTACGGCGGTCTTTGGTATTCTGCGATGATGTCCTTTTGCAGACTTTGCCCTCTTGAAGTCTTCACTCTCCACAAAGTCCTCTGCATTGGTCCCTGCAACAATGTCCAGTTCAGTCAGCACATCCAGCAGTGCTGTGGAACCTTTGTTGAAACGCTGGACACAGATCGCAACAGCAGTGTCCACAGTCCGCTTGGCAGCCCATCTTTCCTTTGGGCATGCTCTCCACACCATGGAGTGAAAACTCTCATTGGAGTTTTGTGTTTTGCCAGACAGGCACCTGGTCAGCAACTGGGGGTCTCCCAACCGTTTGTAGATGGGCACCAGGCTCTCGGCAATGTCGCGGGGTAGAGGCTTAGAGTGTGGTCTTGGTGCTGCACTGCTGGCTTCAGCTCTCTTGTAGAAGCACCAAGACTGTCTCCCAGCAGGACATCGTTCATGATGTGGGTCATCATCAGTGCTGAGAGTGTGGAAGAATGATGCCCACACAGCGTCTTCCATGGCTTTTAGATTCCCCGCATTGTCCTTTATTGCCCGGCCATAGTAGTTGGTCAGCTTCTTGATGCGGTCATCTGTCAGCTTGCCACGGCCTCCAATTGGCAGTTTCTGGGCTTTCCTCTTTTCAACAAGGGTCCGAAGAGCTGTTCCCATCCTTTTTGTCACATGGTTGACACACTCAATCTTCTTGATGCTGGCCTCAGGTCCGTATGGGTGCAAACCGTTGACCTTGCCATGAGCTTTGCCGTCTCCGTCACCGAGCATTTCCATGTACTGGAAACTGTGGAGCTGCAGGGACCGTCCCCACATTACCACAGCTGCCTCAGTCTCCATGGCTGCAGAAGAGCAGTTTGTGGTTTTCTGGCAATGGCTTTCATGCTTTTTGAACCATTCCATGTATCCTGGAGAGTCTACTTTTGGCCCAAGTTCACAAGCCAAACAATAGTTCGACAAGGTGATGAAGTCCAGAATCAGACCAGAAAAAACCTCAATGACTGTGGCTATGCCTGTGTGCGAGCAGCGGCCCCGTCTGTGCCAGCTCCCATCAAAAGAAACAGACACGTCCAGCTGCCCATCAGGGGTTGGCTCTCCAATCTTCATTTCTGCATACATTTCCCGGACAAGTTCAGCAGCCTCTTGCAGATGAGAATCAGCAGCTCGATGTGCCCCAGTGTACAGTGTCTTCTGGTAAAACTGCCAGGTCTTCTGGTGCATTGGAGGTGGCATATTGAGCAGGGCAAAGAAACGGCTCAGTTGGGTGAATCCAATGCCATTCACAGCAGCTGCAGAGATGATGCGTCTGTTGATGTCATGGCCGGTGTGAGCAAGTCCTGTCTTCTGGGATGTCATGGTCTGGCCCAGGACTCCACTACAATGACTGCACTTGGCGGTGAGGTGGCAGGCAGAACCCATCCGCCGAGACTTGTCTTCTGAGACGACAACCTGGAAAAAAAAATAACAGTGTGTCACTACCTGAGAACTTGCCAATTTTCATTTCATTTTTTCTTCTTCTGTGCATACATAATCTTTGCTGCCTTGCAATTGTACAAACCTGTGTTGATGGGGGTGGGGGGGGGGGGGGTGCAACCATGTCAGTAACACCAGATTCTATAGAAGATTTTTTTTTTTACCCTACATCTATTTTTTTTAAGGGGGGGGGGGGGGTGTATAGAGAAGTATGGAGAACAGAAGAAATTAAAATGGGGGGGGGGGGGGGGGGGGGATTCCAGTCAGAGGGGGAAAACAAATATTTATATTTGAGGGGATAGGGGTGAACTGCTAAGAGAGGTAAGGTGGAGGAAGACCGCATATTAAACATTCACTTTTGTCTATTAGTCAATAGTTACTAGTTGTCAGAAAAATGTTGAAAAACAAACACTTACTGGTTTCGCGCAGGTTTGACACACAATCGAAGCAAACAGTCCGTCGAGTGCCTTCAGGTTGACGATGCAGTTCACGTCAGCGGTCGCTGCCCCGTTACCCTGAGGTACTTCTGGCCTCTTTCTCTTTGAGTTTGAAGTCGAGTCAGCCTCAGGTTCTAACTGTCGTTTTCGAGAACTTGCGATAGCGAAACTCCCCATCTTCCTCACAGAAGCGATGTTCGATTGGGACGCGAGCCCGAGTCCGGAAGCACTTTTCTCTGTCGCTGAAACACTTGCATTTCTGGGCGTCTGCTTTGGATTGGGATCCTTCTTCTTTGAGTTCTTCCTCTTCCTTCCGTATTTGTGCACGGATGCCCACTTTGTTCCATGTTTAGACGGCATTATTTTCAGCTTTCAAAACGTCGCCATCTTCTAGGCCCAAACAACGCATCACTGAGGCCGGAAATACCCGAATGCAACTTCGGAAGCGATCGGGAGCGATCACGCACCGAGCACGAGGTCCGACAGCCAATGAAAAGGCTCCATTCAAATTGTGACCGGCCACTGCAGGATTACGAGCAGTATGATTGGTCGAATTCAAATTTCGGTTGCCTTTTATTCTGCTTCCTCTGTCTCCGTGAAACATCGTTTGCAAACCGAACATGACGTCAGAATATAGGTCAGGTCGTGAACTTTCCATCGGTATATTACATGTTGGGGTTCGGAGAGAGGATGAGGCCGTAACTAAGCATCAAAACTAGCTAAATTTGGAGCTTTGTCTTTCTTTTTTCAAAATGTTTATACCAGGCACACCACAAAAACATCTTTATTTGCACAAAAACAAACGAAATGGACGAAACAAAACATGCAAAGGCATTCTAGAGATATCAAAGAAGAGATTTCAGGCACAAACCCAAATCACATTCTGGAACGATTTCTACTCAAAATGCTACGCCGTGTGGCACCTGATGCTGTGACAACCAGATTAGCAGTGCATATGGACACCAATGAGCAACCACAATCTGAAGGTGGGTGTACTGTGTGGATATTCGTGTGTATGCGTGTGTGTGTTTTGTATTGAGTTTGGGGGAGAGGTGGAGAGGGAAAGAGTACAACTCATGTTTGTGTGTAAGTAAGAGAGAATGATTTCCTTTGTTGTTGTTTTGCTGTTGATGTACCATGTAACTTGGCAGATCGTGCAGGTGATGGTTTCAGTCCCTTCTCATCAATTAATCCTATCATTTTTCCTACTTGCCCCCCCCCCCTCCCCCTCCCCCCCCCCCAACTCCATTTTTCTGTCTTTTTTTTAACCCCCACTTTTCTTGAGGGTCAAGCAGTATCCACTCTTTCTGTACAGATTTTGAGAGGCTTCAAAGAGAAAATGAGACTGTGCGAGACAAACGGTTGTGCAAGATCTGCATGGAGCATGACGTGGAGGTCATCTTCTACCCCTGCAAACATTTTGTGTGCTGTGCGTCGTGTGGTGCTGCTGCTAAGGTGTGCCCCATCTGCAGGGTGGACATTGAGAGCATTGACAAAGTCTTCATGGCATAAGCACATAGCTCAGTGGACTCGGCGGCCTGTCTGCCCTCCTCGCTGCTTGATGCCCGTTGGTGTCGCCGCCTTCTCCTTCAGCAGCACTGTGCACAGGTGCTGTGAGTCCGATCCCCATCGGAATCTGGCTGCTGCCTGTCGGCGTCGGTTCTCTTGGTCATACGCCAGAACCGAAGCCCAGGTGTATCTCGATGCCAGTTCACCGATCTTCGCAGTGTAGGCCATGTAGTCTTTGGCGGCGCCGTGGTCCAGGTCGCCGCTGTCGTAGAGGGCTGCCATGATGCGGGCATTGGCAGCGATCCACATTGCCGGGGACACGGCATGCAGCTTCGGCTTGGTGCCGCTAGTCAGTTTCAGCGTCGCTCCCGGTCCCAGTGAAATTTCCTCTGTGTCGGTCACAGTATCCGACACAAAATCTGTTATCAAGTGCGGCTTCGCCTCACCTGATGCCTTATGGAGGTAGAACTGAGGGTCCAGATCTACCCTGGCGGTTGCAAAATCCTGGTTTTAAACTAATGACCAAACCAGCAGGAACCCCCCCCCCCCTTCAAAACATACACAGTCACAAAAAAGAAAGAAAAAAAAGACCCTACCATATATATATATATTTAAAGAAAAACTTATAAATGTGGGAATCAAATGATTGTTTGGACAGAAAATGCTACAGTTGATCTCAAACAATTGGAAAAAAAAAGAAGTTTTCATATCACAGACAATACACTTCAACATACCGGTTGTCATGGACAAAGAACGTACATGATCAGCTTTTACCTACATATTGATGTACTTTGATTAAATGCAGTCATAAAACAATTAGCAACATGCACGGATGACTTCCATAAAATGAGAAAATCCTGACATAGATCTCAGATGCTCTAAAAATATAAAGTGCACAAAAAAAAATGTTTACAAAATGAGTGAGTAAAACAATAAAGGACAATATAAACAACAAAGACAATATTATAAACAATACTGGACAATGTTATAATTATAAACAATATAGGACAATGTTACATGCAGACATGAACACTCAAACAAGATTATACCAGCTAAAACATATCTTGTATATATGACTTTTCAGCTACCCTCCAACATGTATTATATATGTTGTAACGATGTATGATACTGATAATGGGTGTAAAATGACAGGTATGGTGAAATAATTCCCTCTATATATATGTTTCAGTGAACAAGGACTGTATAGCTGTTAACACATGAAACATAATTCTAACTCACCAGAAATGTCCTTTTTGAGATGTGAAACAACGAAATAAACTGGTATTGTATATCAGTCCCAGAGTTATGTCTGTTGTTGTGTGGTAGTCATTGGAGGAGTGTGTGTGTGTGTGTGTGTGTGTGTGTGTGTGTGTGTGCGTGTGTGTGCGTGTGTGTGTGTGTTCTGAGAACTGGGAAGGTACCTGTTGGTTTTGTGTGTCCTTGAATATTGTACTTCAGTGTTGCACTGCAGACCACTCTCTGCACATAGAAGTAGTAGTAGTAGTGTCTGGATTTTAACATCCTGTCAACTGTACACATAAAAGACAGCAGCCACCAAGTAACACCCTGATGCAATGAGCTGCTGAACTAACTGTGACAACCCCTCTAACACTGAACTGAAATAGTTGGAGAAAAGGGGAAAGAGAGATTCATTGATGCACACCAGTTTCCTGGATTTGTCAGTATACCTCATCTCTGAGTGACTGCCTGGGAAGTCTAGCACCGCATTAACCTATGACACTAATAATAACATACGGCCATAAATGTTCAAAGTGCAATCTGTCGCAGCATCATTTGACATTTGACAACTCTGGGCAAAATATGGTACTCTGTGTTAGTATAGTTACCATCAGGGGAAAACTGGCATAGGCTGGGATGGTGAAAGGGTGAATAGGAACATCACTGGCCAGTTTCCAGATCCTCTGCCTAATCCTTGGCCTGTTAGTCATTATCCTTTACCTAATCTCTAATCCTGGCCTGTTTCCTGGACCCTCCCTGATCCTGGCCTGTTAGTCATAATCCTTTACCTAATGTCTGATCCTGGCCTGTCAGTCATAATCCTTTACCTAATCTCTGATCCTGGCCTGTTAGTCATAATCCTAATCTCTGATCCAGGCCTCAGTGTTTCCTAGCCCTTTACCTAGGTACTGTCTAATCCTGGCCCTTTATTCATAGTCCTTTACTGACTCTCAGAATCTGGTCTGTTAATTTCCTGGCCTCATACTTAATTTCTGATCCCAGCCTCAGTGTTTCCTAGCCCTTTACCCTAATCTCTGATCCTAGCCTTTTGGCCATAAACCTTTACCTAATCTCTGATCCTGGCCTGTTGCAGTCCTACCATATACTTAATCTTTGATCCTGGCCTGTTAGTCATAATCTTTTACCTAATCTCTGATCCTGGTCTGTTAGCCATAATCCTTTACCTAATCTGTGATCCTGACCAGATAGCCATAATCCTTTACCTATAATTTCTGATCCTGGCCTGTTTCAATCCTACCCTATACTTAATCCGCTTTGATCCTGGCCTGTTATTCATAATCCTTTACCTAATCTCTGATCCTGGCCTGTTTCCTAGTTCCTTTACATAGTCTCTGATCCTGGCTTGCTTCCTAGCCTTTTTACATAACCGCTAATCCTGGTCATTTTCCTAGCCCTTTACCTAATCTCTTGTCCTGGTCTTTTTCCTAGCCCTTTACCAAATCTCTGATCCTGGCCTGGCTACTGTCAGAGGGTCGATCTGCAAAAAGATAATTTTTAAGGGTTAATGGGCCATTTTTAATGACACAATGGCAAGGCATCAGTAAACAGCACAATGACGATGACGATGAAGTGATGCTTCAGATGTCAGTTGACATATTAGGGACAAGTTGTGACCAACGCCGAAGCATGGTTCAATAATTCTTTGCGTCCACGGAAACCAGAAGGCTCGTTAGGACGGACAGCCCAGGATGGCCACCTCGACTTTCACACAGCTTCTGAACTATGAGCAGCACAATGACTGATTCAGCGTGACTTTTTAATAGCCGCACGAGGTGGGGAATTGAACTCACAGTTTACATCGTCGGCTTACCAGCCTGTCGCATTACCACTAGGCCAAACTGGCCCACAAAGGCTTTCACTCAGAGTGGACCATTCGGAACAACCTTGTCAGTATAAGATGAACTCTCTCATATCGGTGCACAGAGTTTGAGTTCAATGTTGTTTTACCGCGTCCACACCGAGAGACCATACGGACATTAGAGACGGCCACCTCGATGTTTACACAGCTCCTGAGTTCTGATCGGCGCACCATTACAAAAAATCAAATAAAAAATCAATGTTACTTTATGCCCACAGAGACGTAAGGACTATCATTAGGGGCAAGGAGCCCAGTATGGCCACCTCGACTTTCACACAGCTCCTCAGCGGTTCTGAAGGGTGCACCGCCGCCGGTACTGAGCTTAGTTTGAAAGGTTGTGGTTCATGAGCACTGCCTTGTGACTTTGTCCCTCAGAGTTAACGAAACATTAAAATGGCTGGCTCTCATCACTGCCCATCATAATGCTGGGGAGTCATTCTGGTGGTGACAGTACAGTGTAGCGATAGGTATAGATCTCCCTCAGTCTTCCCACACCTCCATAACCCTCCCCTCCCCCCTCCCCGCTATATGGTTTCCGCCGATGGATGTCACAGCGGTACAGTTCTGTGTGTGTGTGTGTCCGAGTGTGTGTGTGTGTGTGTGTGTGTGTGTGTGTGTGTGTGTGATTCTTTTTCCTCAGTGTTATCACTAACTCCGACCCAGGCGGTATCAGTATTACACTGACTTTCTGCATTTGTAACTACTATGTATAGTTGCACTTTTGGGAAGGGGTGGTAGGGGCTGTTTGTACTTTATTGGTATGAGTGTCCTTACGGTTTTTTAGCTTGCGAAAACTTACACTGATTCCGGTATGCACTTGTGTGTATCTGGCACTGTGAACACTGACACAAGGTTTGTCAGTGTGGAAGTTTTGTATGCGCTACATTATATAATTTTCATTCATTCATGTTTACTCCCCCCCCCCCCCCCCCCACCCCGCCCCCCTTCTTTTTCTCAGTTTTTTCTCCCTTCCATATTGTTGCATTGACCTGGCCAGCACACCTTCTCCCAAGCAGCCCTTTAGTTTTCAGGGCCCGCTAGCTATAAATAGCTATTTAGCTCTGTGTCAGCAGGAGTCTGACTCTGTTGCCTGTGGCAGTGCATGGCTGACAGTACACAGTGGGGGATGAGGTTACAGGGTCATATGTGTGTTTCCGTCTTCATTGCAATTAAAGAAGTAACTGAGATATCTTTGTAGAAACTGCAGATGTCAAACATAGTACTTTTGACACTTTAGTGTAATTTGTTTTGGAAGGAAAAAAACAACTGTTAGTGGAGTCAAAAGGGGCATGCATGGTTGAATCTTTACTTACTATTACACTGATGTTTTGTACCAATAAGCACCAAACAGAGGTTTTTGCACTCAAACTAAGAACGGCACCATAAAGTACAACTACTACTAGACAGACATGCAAAGTGGTTTCAGAAAGTAAATTGAATTACCTTGGCTATGGTGGTCTGGTAGTCCACACCCTTCAGCAGTGATAAGCAGAACTCAGCTACTCTACAGCACACCCATTGTGTACTGTTATATTCCTTACACTTTACTGCTATAAAGTTTTGTCAACAAAACAACTGAAATAGAATCCAAAACATCGCCCGAGTACTATCAAAAACACTGGTATCCAAGCACAGGTATCCATTCCACAACAAGGTGTTGTGTGTCTGCCTGTGGGCAAGACCAGGTGGTAGGGATACTGACACCGGGTTCTCATTTACATCCCCTCCTGACCTGTCAGCTAATTACTCCCATGTTTGTCAGCATGCAATGTGACGAACAGAGCCTGGAGAGTGCAGAGACCACTACACACCATCTGGGAAAACCTCTGGTCTTGATTTATGAGGTCTGATAATTTCCCTCAAATGAAAAGAAAGGGAGGAATTGATTGTGGCACCATCAATGTTTACAACCTAACAAAACATAAATTACTGCTGTCAGACTTGACCAAGAGGTGCCAGGGGACAGTCTGGCATGTGAGTAAACAGGAGATAACATCCCAAAGATGCTGAGGTGTGAAGAGTGGTGCACAATCTTTGTGAAAGTAAGAGGAAGGGGATTGAATCTTGAAGCTGCAGCCGCCATTTTGAAACCGTCTTGTAGCCAGGCAACGGGCCCCTAGAAAGCCCGCGCTGGCCTGAACCTGACCCCAGCAGGGCTAATGAGGTCAAATCAGGCAGGCGGCAGGGAGCAACTAAAGAGTACACTCTGACTGTTTCACTGAGACGTTGTCCTCCGACTACACCTGTACACCAGTGACGTTGTCCTCTGACTACAGCTGTACAGCAGTGACGTTGTCCTTTGATTGTACTGTCGTACAGCAGTGACGTTGTCCTTTGGCTACTGGTGTACAGCAGTGGCGTTGTCCTTTGACTACTGTTGTACAGCAGTGACATTGTCCTTTGACTATACTGTCGTACAGCAGTGACGTTGTCCTTTGACTACCGTTGTGCAGCAGTGACGTTCTTCTTTGACTACTGTTGTACAGCAGTGACGTTGTCCTTTACTGTTGTACTGCAGTGACATTGTCCCTTGACTATACTGTCGTACACCAGTGACGTTGTCCTTTGACTACCGTTGTACAGCAGTGACGTTGTCTTGTGACTACTATTGTACAACAGCCTTTGACCTTTGAGCAGTTTTTTATTAGAAGATCGGAGTGAGCGAGACGGTTCATAAGTGCAGAGAAATGAAGAAAGATAAGGAGGTAAAGACCCTTCATAATGGCGGTAAGCAAGAGTCGCAATCTTGTACTGAGTAACTGACAGCGGAATTTTACCGGTAGCCAGTGAGGTTCGTTGAGAGGTAGTGTTACGTGATCTCGTCTTCTTCTTTCCATCACGAGCCGCTTTGCGCTATTCTGCACCCGCTGCAACCGAGCGACCTGGCCTGCTGGCAGACCTGTGAAAACGGAGCTGCAATAATCAAGTTTTGCAGCAGCGCTTTGGGACAGGTACGGTGGGGTTGACTGTGCTGGATATGCAAGTTTTAAACAAATCAAGCCTTGGCCTTGGCGCGTAGAGCTTATTCCAGGAGTTAGTGTAGTGGGACTGGTGACTAAACTTCCCTGCGGCGTCCCTCAAGGTTATGTCCTGGGGCCTGTCCTCTTCACCCTCTATACCACCCCTTTAGCCTCCATCATCAACCGTCACAACTTGAATCACCACTTCTATGCCCACGATACCCAACTACTTAACAGCGCCTTAGCGGAAAACAGCCACACTGTTCTGTAAACCACATCCGACTGTTATTCGGACATCGAAAACTGGATAACACAAAACAAACTTCAACTAAGTAGTGAAAAGACAGAAGCGATGTTCATCGGAACAAGACAAAAACTGTCATCTATTTCATTTTTTAAAGTGTACTTCGCCATCCCATACTACTGACGCATAATTGTCGTAGAAGATTTTTCTGGTATCGATGTTGATGATATGTTGCAGTTGAGAAAGAAGAACTGAGTTAGAATTGTTTAAATGGACAGTAATTTTTTTTGTGATCAACAAGATCAAATGCTTTCTTTCTTTTTTATAGTCCAGAAAGACGTCTCCGGATAGGTCTGATCTATTAAGCTGTATCTAGACAGACAGACAGACAGACAGACAGACTGTCAGACTGTCAGACAGACAGACAGATAGCTTTAACTCACCGCAAAACCTGTATCTCTTCCTGCAATAAAGATACATAACGTAACTATTAATGAATAATAATCACAGCCATTAACATATGAAACAGAATGAGATCTACAGTCTTCCAGTATAATGGTTGTTAATTTCTTTTGCTATCTCTTTCAACACTATCTTTCGTCTTCGTAGTATTTGTTGAAGCTCCATTGATTCATTATGGGTTTGTTTGTTGTTGTTGTTTGTTTGTTTTTGGTACTCGTGTTTATGACAGTTTTCGTTTTTGACCCATATAACTTCTATTCGGCTGATGCGTTTATTCATTCACTATCAAGTGTCATTCACATTTATTTGTTCGTTGTTTCACTCCCTCCCCGTTACGTTCATGATTCAGGATGTGGCTGGCGTATATCCATCATTTCCATTGGACTTTACGACCTACCATCAATATCATAACTAATAATAATAATGTACATTTGCCGGGGGAAAACTACCTCCTTGCTTCACATTCTCAAGAAAGGAAGATATCGGATGAAATATGCACAAGACCAAAATGGCGAAATCAAGGTTGAAGTGGAATACACACGCTCACACATCAGTTGGGGTTTACATACTTACCGGTAGCATCGACTCCATCCCCAGACCCCACAACTTGTGTAATATCCACTGTGATAGCATCTGTGACGGAATATTCATTGTTATTGCAACAGTCATTGCCGGGGGGAAACAATAATAATAATTAATTGTGTGTGTGTGTGTGTGTGTGTGTGTGTGTGTGTGTGTGTGTGTGTGTGTGTGTGTGTGTGTGTGCATGTCT
>CAUZXP010000549.1:0-17261 GCA_963584105.1 Alviniconcha strummeri | reverse complement strand
AGCAAACGAAACTCTCGCCCTGCTTCTCCCTATCTGTCTCTTCCTCTGTCTGTAGGCCCCTCTGTCTGTGTCTGTGTCTATGTCTGTGCCTTTCTCTGTGTCTCTGTCTGTCTGTCTCTGTCTGTCTCTGTCTGTCTCTCTCTCTCTCTGTCTATCTGTCTGTCTGTCTGTCTGTCTCTGTCTGTCTGTCTGTCTGTCTGTCTCTCTCTCTCTCTCTCTCTCTCTCTCTCTCTCTCTCTCTCTCTCTCTCTCTCTCTCTCTCTCTCTCTCTCTCCCTCTCTCTCTCTCTCTCTCCATGTATCTGCCTCTGTTTCTGCCTCTGTGTGTGTGTGTGTGTGTGTGTGTGTGTGTGTGTGTGTGTGTGTGTGTGTGTGTGTGTGTGTGTGTTCAATAAACCGTTCGTTCTCTCTATCACCCTCTCTTTCCTTATTTCCGTTCCCCTCCTCCCCACCTCTCTTTATCTCCCCCCCCCCCCCTCGTTCTCACCTTCTCTCTTTCTCCCGCCCCCATCCCCTCCTCTCTCTCCGCACGGACGCATAGCTAGGCATACGCCCGAAAGAATACGACTGAACTTAGGCTGCCTTGTTCACAGCAGACTTTTTTTTTTTTTTTTAAATAACAAATAAAAATAAATATCTGAAACAAGAATGACTGCTAAAAAAAATATATATATATATAAAAATGTCGTTTTGAAGCTTGACAAAAGGCATTACCCCGGAAATTTGCTGGTTTTGTCTTGTCCTAATACATAGCCTTATTTTGCACCTTTTATGTGTTTCGATCAACCCAAAATATTTGGCGAAAAGTAGGAATAACGATACGTTGAAGTTTGTCCTTGCAGTTACATCACGTTTAACTTTGTCCTTGCAGTTAAGTCACGTTGAACTTTGTCTCTGCAGTTACGTCACGTTGAACTTTGTCCTTGCAGTAACGTCACGTTAAACTTTGTCCTTGTAGTTACGTCACATTTGATAGGCTATCAGAGACGAGCCGAGAGCACCTGCTCAGACTGACAAGTTGCGAGATTCTGTGTATGTTTCCTCGGCAGTTTGACTTTCCCGATATAATTTCTTCTTCTCATCAACAGTTATCAGTGATTTAGGAGAGCGGGGGATTTAAATGAACCCTGTTAAGGCAACGTGTACGTGTCCGTGCAGCACATGGAATTTTCTGTTTCTGTGTGTGCGCGCGCGTGTATATGTAGTGTGTGTGTGTGTGCGTGCGTGTGTGTGTGTGTGTGTGTGTGTGTGTGTGTGTGTGTGTGTGTGTGTGTTGTTTGTGTGTGTGTATGTTGTGTGTGTGTGTGTGTGTGTGTGTGTGTGTGTGTGTGTGTGTGTGTGTGTGTGTGTGTGTGTGTGTGTGTGTGTGTGTGTGTGTGTGTAAGTCGAAAACTATATTTTACAAGGATTGTAGTTTAGGGTCAGTCAAAATCTAACAACTATAGTCATTGCTAAGCTACTGATGAATAATAATTAAAACAAAAATGTACAAGGCATCATCTATATATATGAATGAGTGAAAATTTATGCATGAAGCATAAAAACTCTCATACAAAATGTTTTTCACAACTTCAGACGCACACATGGGTACAGTGCATACGTTACTCAATTATACATGAATTTTTAAGCAGAGTGTCAGACAGACAGACAGACAGAGAAATTTTCTCTTCTCTTGCACTGATTTCAGCTGGCCAGATTTAAAACATTTATTAGCAAAACTTAGGATCTGTTCAGTGATGATCTGAACTGGGAATTCTCCAGGCACAAATTAAAACTGCGATATATACTGATAAGATTTAGAATCCTACTGGCAGAGTTATCAAGTTTGATTTCTCCCGGGAGAAATCCCAATTACACACATATATCGTAAAATCAACCAACAGGTATCCAACAGCTGTTTCAGTGGGACGTCCTGCAAAACGGTGGCTTCATGCTCCTTGTTTCCAACACTTTCGAGACAATCGTATACCCTCGATCGACATTCTTGGAAAGAATAGGTTGATAAACATCTTTTTTTTCGTGTGCTCTTCTTGGAGCAGTCAGGTCTGGTGTCAGCTCTTCTACACCGACAGCTACACCTGGTGTCAGCTCTTCTAAACCGACAGCTACATCTGGTATCAGCTCTTCCACACTGACAGCTACACCTGATGTCAGCTCTTCCACACCAACAGCTACATCTGATGTCAGCTCTTCCACACCAACAGCTACACCTGCTGTCAGCTCTTCCACACCAACTGCTACACCTGATGTCAGCTCTTCCACACCAACAGCTACACCTGATGTCAGCTCTTCCACACCAACAGCTACACCTGATGTCAGCTCTTCCACACCAACAGCTACACCTGATGTCAGCTCTTCCACACCAACAGCTACACCTGATGTCAGCTCTTCCACACCAACAGCTACACCTGATGTCAGCTCTGCTTGTGGGACAGCCACACCTGCTGTCAGCTCTGCTCGTGTGACAGCTAAGCCTGCAGTCAGCTCTTCTACAACAATGCCGCCTGTAGGTTCTTATGCAGGAACCCCGAGGCATAATGCGCCGTACAAAACGATGCACAAAAATATAAACGCCTACAATGGACAAAATAAAAAGGTTTCGGGCCATACGGCCGCCAGACGAAGCAAGAATTTACATACAGCAATTTCAGTAAATAAACCAAAGTTGTCAGCAAGTAAACATGACCAGACTCTGATCTGAGCACACTTATAGAATGCAACTAGATGTACTGCAAACACGAAAAAGTTCCCCCAACGTAGCCTTTGAAAGAGAACAACACGGCATGCAGTGCATTTCCTTAACCCTTTCATTGCCATGATGTCATTTGAAAACTACTGACAAAAAGGTGAAATTTGAAATACTTAAGCCTTATTTTTCTTTCGCTTGAGCATCTGAAAAGAGTTTTGTCAAAACGCAAAGTATTAAAAGTAGACTGGTTTGACACATGACCGTGAAGTATACCGTCTGCAGGCGTGCGTGTGCACCTTTCAGCCCAGAACGGTTACGGGCTGGGGCAGTGAAGGGGTTAACATCGTCCCGGTCCTGTGTGCAGATGGCGACGGTGGAGGGGGTGTGCACGGGCCGGGACGTCCTGCTCTCCCTGCTATACGACGACGTGCCCAACCAGGAGCTCTCTTGCGACGTCCTGCTCTACCTGCTATACGACGACGTGCCCAACCAGGAGCTCCCTTGCGACGTCCTGCTCTACCTGCTATACGACGACGTGCCCAACCAGGAGCTCTCTTGCGACGTCCTGCTCTACCTGCTATACGACGACGTGCCCAACCAGGAGCTCCCTTGCGACGTCCTGCTCTCCCTGCTATACGACGACGTGCCCAACCAGGAGCTCCCTTGCGACGTCCTGCTCTCCCTGCTATACGACGACGTGCCCAACCAGGTGCTCCCTTGCGACGTCCTGCTCTCCCTGCTATACGACGACGTGCCCAACCAGGAGCTCCCTCGGGACGTCCTGCTCTCCCTGCTGTACGAGGACGTGCCCAACCAGGAGCTCCCTCGGGACGTCCTGCTCTCCCTGCTATATGACGACGTGCCCAACCAGGAGCTCCCTTGCGACGTCCTGCTTTTACTGCTGTACGAGGATGTGCCCAACCAGGAGCTCCCTCGAGACGTCCTGCTCTCCCTGCTATACGACGACGTGCCCAACCAGGAGCTCCCTTGCGACGTCCTGCTTTTACTGCTGTACGAGGAGGTGCCCAACCAGGAGCTCCCTCGAGACGTCCTGCTTTACTGTTGTACGGGGACGTGCCCAGCCAGGAGCTCCCTCGGGGCGTCCTCTACAATCTGTAGGCTTCCACCTACATCACCTTTCCAGCCGCTCAGGCGGAACCGCCTCTCGTCGGTGACTTCTGGGCCAGGCTGGAGCAAGCCATCAGGTAGCAGTACAGGGCGTCTTTGTCCAGGGAGGCTTCTGCTTCCTGACGTACGTCAAAACAGCCGTGACGTCTTCAACCTGTAGGCTTCTATCTACATACATCATCATCAAACGGCCGTGACGATATCGTCTACAATTTGCTGGCTTCAACCTACATCACGTACATCAAACGGCCGTGACGATAACGTCTACAATTTGCAGGCTTCAACCTACATCACGTACATCAAAAGGCCGTGACGAAGTCGTCTACAACTTGCAAGCTTCAGCCTACATCACCAGGAAACGGCCGTGACGACATCGTCTACAATTTGGAGGCTTCAACGCACATCACGTACATCAAACGGCCGTGACGACATCGTTTACAACTTGCAGACTTCAAACTACATCACGTACATTAAACGGCCTTGACGACATCGTCTACAACATGCACGCCTAAATCTACATCATGTACATCAAACGGCCGTGACGACATCGTCTACAACATGCACGCCTAAATCTACATCATGTACATTAAACGGCCGTGACGACATCGTCTACAACATGCACGCCTAAATCTACATCATGTACATTAAACGGCCGTGACGACATCGTCTACAATTTTCAGGCTTCAATCTACATCAGGTACATCACGTACATCAAACGGCAGTGACGACATCGTCCACAACATGCACGCTTCAACTACATCACCTTTCTCTCTGATCGACCGTGAGTTAATTTTAATGAGCAAAGCTGGAGCAGCAGCCAAAAATAAACAAAAAAGCCACAGAATTATAAAGACGGCGTTTCTATACAAATGCCAACTGCGACTTTCCAGTATCAGACAGAAATGATCGATTCTTGTTTACAATCGGCAGTCCTCCATTAACATTACCTTTCTCGCCTCTCAGGCATAGTCGACACACTTCCGTGACTTTCGGGCCGGTCCTGAGTAGGTTGTTAAACCACAGCCCTATGGGAACACTACCGCATTTATTCTAACAGAATCTGTTTCCGTCAAACTGAAATTAAAGGGAAGTTCACTGTTGGAGAAAAGCAGACTCGTTTTTGTCTCTTTTCATTTTCAATGTTGCTTTACGTCCACAGAAACCGTAAAGCATTTTATTTTATTTTTAGGGCCGGGGACAGTCACTTCAACTTTCACACCGCTCCTGAACTCTGTTCTTCAGTGTAGCTTCACGTCCACAGAGACCGTGGGAACTATTAGGAACGGGGAGCCCAGGACGGTCACCTCGACTTTCACACAGCTCCTGAGCTCTGATTTTATCTCTGTCAAGCCGATTCTTTTTATCTTAAATGAACCAGACTTAGAAGCGGGGTTCACTGTACTCGTTCCAGACTTGCATTCGGAAAAGGTTTAATGATTCTTCACACGTCTGAATGGAAAGAGCTAGGATTTGGAGTTTTTGAAAATCGTGGCTTCAGAATCGTCGGACAATTGACACACTTAATTGTCAAGCCATAGTTTAAAGTTGTGTAAATTAAGCTTTGTATAGTCAGTGTGCTCGTGTGTGTGTGTGTGTGTGTGTGTGTGTGTGTGTGTGTGTGTGTGTGTGTGTGTGTGTGTGTGTGTGTGTGTGTGTGTGTGTGTGTGTGCTCGTGTGTGTGTGTGTGTGTGTGTGTGTGTGTGTGTGTGTGTGTGTGTGTGTGTGTGTGCGGTGCCTGTGTGTGTGTGTGTGTGTGTGTGTGTGTGTGTGTGTGTGTGTGTGTGTGTGTGTGTGTGTGTGTGTGTGCGGTGCCTGTGTGTGTGTGTGTGTGTGTGTGTGTGTGTGTGTGTGCGCTCGTGTGTGTGTGTGTGTGTGTGTGTGTGTGTGTGTGTGTGTGCTTAGAATAGTCTCCTCTAACAAGACTATGCGCTTTATAAATACTTTATTATTATTATGTGCCATTTAGTTTGTCTTTTATTTATTTTGACGCCTTTTATTTTATTTATTTTTAAAAAAAATTCGGGGGTGGGGGTGGGGAGGGGGCGGGCGGGGGTTATTTTGTTTTGTTTTTGATTTCTGACGGAGTTCTTGACGGTTATAGCTTCGGCGTCGTCATACAGTTGACGCATTTCATTGTCATGCATACACTCATGATATTATTATGTTCTTTATAGTCGTGCGCTTCGGGCCCAAGTTAGGTGTAAAGGCCTTATAAGCACTCTTTTACATCACATTATTTATTTTGATACAAAGAATAACGCTATATTTGTCATTGTGAAGCGCTTAAGAATCATCTCGAGAGGAGGCGAGTGCCAGAGTGCGTTAAATATAACTCCTTTTGAACGCCTCCTCTCGAGGTTAGTCCTAAGCGATATATCTATATCTGTCTATCTATCTATCTATCTATCTGTCTGTCTGTCTGTCTGTCTCTGTCTCTCTCTGTCTCTGTCTCTGTCTCCCTGCCTCTCTCTCTCTCTCTCTCTATATATATATACTGTGGTGATGCAGTAACCGTAGTCATTGTACCCTATTATTTTGTCTAGAATAATGAACACAGTTAAAGCCTTGTAAATGTTTAACTTTTCTACCGAATCTCCCTTTTTTCTTCTTCTTGAAATGGGTACAATTGTTACGGAAGATCGATCATGTGGGTCCGATGTGCATCGGTATGCAAGGATGTTTACTGATTTGCGTGGATACGTATGAGTTTACATAGTTATGCATTGGTGTAATATCAATTCACGATTCAAGACTGAAGGTTACTTTATTATCTCATCAGAGAAATTAAAACAATATCAACAACAATGATAATAATACATAACTTTTATATAGCATTATTCTCTGTTCTACACAAACCAACCGGACTTTACAACATTTTCCGACATTTTCGGCATCTCGTGTACATGCTCATACATACACGTGCATGTACAGGTTAGCCCTGTCACTGCCAACAAACTGTATCACTGATGCAGTTTCCTCCCGAGAGCTCTGTCCAGAAAAGGCTGAGCAGACCAAAATATCTGCTTTGGGAACTTTGTATGGCGTGAGAATATGTCAAAACTTAAACTAGTCAAACATGAAGTCTTACGACGTGCTACAAGTAGACGGGACAACAGTTTGTCAGTGACGTCATATATGACGTCCTGGGGGCAGCGAATGGGTTAATGACATGGGTGTGCATAAGTGCGTATGTTTTTGTTTTATTTTTTTCATCTTTTCGTCACAGAGTGGATTTTAATCTGAAGGGGAAAAAAACAAAAAAAAACTGATGGAAGCTCAAAATCCCAGAATCCTGTTCACAGCGGGAAGTTGACGAGACCGCCACTTCCGTTCTTTCCGTTCAAAGCGGCGATGCCAGCTGATTGGACGGCTTCACTATCGTCGCTCCAGATCCAGGCTCCGGCGTATCCGTTGGCGTACACGTAGTTGAACAGCTGGGATGAGGTCTGCCCAGCTCCGTTCATGTCCTTCTGCTGGAACTCCGCCACCACCATCGGCTTGTTGAGACCGTAGTCGTGGAACTGATGCTGTTATGAAATGGTGCTTGTAAGAGAAGGTGTGTGTACGAATCTTTGAAATTATGGAATTAATTAATGTTGTCACATGAAGAGGAAACCAGGGAATGCTGTTTTTGCTTAAGAGTTTGTGCACATCAATTATATATTAAATACATGTCCCTTGTGTATATCTGTCAATATTTCTCTGTCTGTCTGTCTGTCTGTCTGTCTCTGTGTCTCTCTGCCCCCCTACCCCCCCCCCCACCCCTCCTCTAGAGATCTTTTAACTTGCAGCGGGTGTGTGTGTGTGTGTGTGTGTGTGTGTGTGTGTGTGTGTGTGTGTGTGTGTGTGTGTGTGTGTGTGTGTGTGTGTAACAACCACTTCATTCCGCTGAGCAGCTCATCTTTAATGTAGACACACATCATCAGTCTCAACCTTTCTCATACTGCAGCTAATTGGCAAGAAAGGTAGGCTGTAGCCCTACAAACGTGTTTACAGATCCATACTTACATTAAAAACGGCTTCACTGCCGAAGCTGCCTTGCCAGGCGTAGGAGTGTGTCGAATAAAAGGTCAGGAAGCCCTGCGGAAGTCATCGGTAATTAGGTCAGTAATAGCGTTCGATTGATCAGCGATCAATATCACACGAAAACCAAGTGACCTTAATTGCCTGCGGCGAGTAAGTCTCACCTGGCATGCAGGTAATCCAGAGTAGATCAAATCAGCCTAGAACAACCCCCTTCCGACCCCATCCGTACCCCCCCCCCTATCCCCCTGGGGTGGGGGGGGGGGGGTGCGGGGAGAGAGAGACAGAGAGAGACAGAGAGAGAGACAGAGAGAGAGAGAGACAGAGAGAGAGACACACACACACGGAGAGACACACACACACAGACAAAGAGAGAGACAGACAGAGAGAGACAGAGAGAGAGAGACAGACAGACAGTGACAGAGAAACACAGATAGAGACAGAGATAGTGACAGAGACAGAGAAGTATGCCTTCCCCCCCAACCCACCCCACCCCCCACCCCGAAACATTACATGCACACTGATTTGTCTGTGTGTCAGAATGTTGGTCAGCGGGGATAAGTGAGAGATCTGATTACCAGCCTGCGAAACTAAGTCTGTCTGTTTCTGCGTCTGCCTGTATCTGTAACTGTTTATGGTTTACCATGCATGTACACAACAGAGCAGGCCCGGAAAACACAATGGCGGGTTGGTTCGCCTAGCTGTCAGCTAACTAATAAATAATAAGGTAGCAACTAGGTTAGGGCGTGGCAAACACCCAAATACAGCTAAGACTCTATAGAACAGCCGTCAGACAGGTCGGCGCTAATCAACTTACGTTGGCCTTCCCTCCAGCTGTCACGAGGCAGTGGTCAGAGTACAGGTTCTTCTTGCCCAGCTGGTCAGTCTGCGAGTTTTGGCTCCAGGATCCGGCGGTCACTAGGGCCTGGCGGTCAGCGCGACAGATGGCTTCGGCCTGCCAGTTGATGAACCTGCAATATTCGTGGATCAGGCTGTGAGCAAATCGAAAAGGCTTCAGCCTGCCAGTTGATGAACCTGCAATATTCGTGGATCAGGCTGTGAGCAAATCGAAAAGGCTTCAGCCTGCCAGTTGATGAACCTGCAACATTCGTGGATCAGCCTGTGAGCAAATCGAAAAGGCTTCAGCCTGCCAGTTGACGAACCTGCAACATTCGTGGGAGAGACTCTGAGCAAATCGAAAAGGCTCCAGCCTGCCAGTTGATGAACCTGCAGCATTCGTGGATCAGGCTGTGAGCTAATCGAAAAGGCTCCAGCCTGCCAGTTGATGAACCTGCAACATTCGTGGATCAGGCTGTGAGCTAATCGAAAAGGCTCCAGCCTGCCAGTTCATGAACCTGCAACATTCGTGGGTCAGGCTCTGAGTAAACCAAAAAGGTAGGTGTTGCCATTTGCATGCAAGCTTATCATACCATAAGATCATAGTCTGAAAAGATTGACAAGGTATAGGTGTCCTCTTTCGGTAGATTTGTAGGTAGCACACGCAAGGAGATCAACATGGTAGACATTGTCCTCTGCCAACTCTGTTGTACACAATAACGCTATGTGACGATGGACAGTGCAGGCATTGTCTTCCTTTACCAACTCTATTGCACACAATAATGCTCATCTGACGATGGACAGGGTAGGCATTGTCTTCCTCTGCCAGCTGTATGGAACATGCATGATCACGCTCTGTGATGATGGGCAGAATGGGCATTGTCTTCCTCTACCAACTCTACTGTACACAATAGCGCTCTGTGACGATGGACAGGGTATAGGCATTGTCTTCCTCTACCAACTCTACTGTACACAATAGCGCTCTGTGACGATGGACAGGGTGTAGGCATTGTCTTCCTCTGCCAACTCTGTGGTACATAATCACGATCTAGGAATGATGGAGAACGTAGGTATTGTCTTCCCTCAGCCAGTATGTGGCTTTGCATGAAGTGACACGGTGCATGGTTGTATGGTGTACACAGAACGCGCCGAGACTGACTCTCTCTGGCAGCAGATTCTTGTGGCACCAGCCATGCCAGCGCTGTAAGTACACCACTTCGGTGGATATTCAAAAACGCGCTATAAAAACTATTCACTCATGTAGAATCACATGCGAGCGCAGTGAGTCTGCTCGAGAGCGGAGAATAGCGCTATATAAAAGCGATTAATAATAATAATAATAACTCTATGGTACATGATTACGAGCTGTGACGATGGACAGGTTAAATATTGTCTTCCTCTGCCAACTCTATGGTACAATACAACTTTATTGTCTGTGTAGAGAAATTTGCTTTCATGATCACGCTCTGGGAATGATGGACAAGATGTGAGCTTTCTCCTTTCTTTAAAACCGGTGACAAATGTCTAAGTGTTTTAGAATAATCGATTCAGAGAATTAGAGACGAATACTTGCTGAACTATGGGTAAAAGTAGATGGCCTATGCCTGACTTTGCAAAAGTGCAGGGTAAATCCACAGTTAGTAGTATTTTACGTCCAATTAATGCCCCTAATGTCACAACAGGGCGAAAGTCGTTTCTTCAAATAACAGTTAAATGTCAGACTCACGGTTCATGATACAAGTCAATACTTCGTATTCGAAGAGGGTTTGGGTAAATGAAGCCCGGATCGGGCTAGCGAAAATCGGTACCACAATATTCCTGACAGTAGGCCATGGCAGACACGTACAGCTGTATTGTGACACACTCCAGGTTTAAAAGTTAGTACCAATCGATAGCCTGACACACTCCAGCTTTAAAGGTTAGTACTATAGTCTGGTTTAAAGGTCTGTACTATCGATAGCCTGTTACACTCTAAAGGTCAGTGTCCTCAGCAGCCTGACATCCAGGTTTAAAGGTTGGTATCTTCAGTAGCCTAACACACTCCAGGCTTAAAGGTTAGTACTATAGCCTGGTTTAAAGGTCTGTACTATCGATAGCCTGTTACACTCTAGGTTTAAAGGTCAGTGTCCTCAGTAGCCTGACATCCAGGTTTAAAGGTTGGTATCATCAGCAGCCTGACACGCTCCAGGTTTAAAGGTAAGTACCACCAGTAACCTGAACACTTCAGGTTTAAAGGTTAGCACCAGTAGCCTGACACACTCCGGGTTTAAAAGTTAGTACCATTGACAGCCTGGCACACTCCCAGTATAGAGGCTAGTGCTGTTGCCAGCCTGGTTTAAAGCTTAGTACCATCGATAACCTGACACACTTCTGGTTTAAAGGTTAATACCATAGACAGCCTGCTTTAAAGGTTAGTAGCATCGATAACCTCATATACTCCAGGTTTAGAGGTTAGTGTCATTGACAGCTTGGTTTAAAGGTTACTACCATCGTAATCTGACACATTCCTGGTTTAAAGGTTAGTAGCATTGACGGCCCTGATTTCTAATCAAGTTCCTTTCTAATCAGAGGAGGCCTATGTTTCCTTGCATCAGTGGTACGTCCTACCGCTCAGGGTAAACCTGTAGGAAATATGACAGTGGACCTGATGCAGAAACGCTGACTCGTGGACGTACCGGAGCAAATCTCTGGCGGTGTACAGGTGCCCGGCCCAGCCCGCCCCGCTGCCGGTGAGGAAGGTGGTATCGAAACAAGGCTCGGAGTTGTGCTGCCCTGGCTTTATGAAGCCCTCCATCTCGTTGATGATGTCCCAGCCTCCCAGGGCAGGGTGGTCCTTCACGGCACGTACCCAAGGGATCAGGGCCTTGTCGATGTAGGACTGCAGTTTGGATGTGTCGGTGATCAGACCGTGCAGACGTCTGCAGACAAAGGTGAAGACTATAGTCACCTGCAGTTTGGGGGAGCGGGGATAGCTCAGTGGTTAGAGCACCGGACTCGTGATTGAAAGGTCGTGGGTTCGAATCCCTGCAGGAGCGGCGGGAGAATTTTCTTCTCCAGGGTTAACTTTCCGTGCTGACTCTTATTTCGGGATCCGTTGCACCCCCGTGTTACCGCAGTAGCACGTAAAAGACCTCGGTCATTCTGCTAAAAGAGCAGGTGGCAGGTTACAGCTAAACGCATATGCACCTTACGTATGTGACTTTGCATGAAGTGACATGGTGCATGGTTGTATGGTGTACACAGAACGCGCCGAGACGGCAGCAGTTTCACGTGGTACCATCCATGCCAGTGTTGGAAGTACACCACTTAGATGGATATTCAAAAACGCGCTATGAAAAAGCTATTCACTCATGCAGAATCATATACGAGCGCAGTGAGTCTGCTCGACAGCGGAGAACAGCGCTACGTAAAAGCGAGCAACAACAAAAAACAGTGCTGACAGGGTGCTCGGATCCGGGATCAAAGGACTGGTTTAATACCTGGTCCACTCAGTGTCTGACTGCATTGTTCTATGTTGTAGTGGTTGGCTTATTGACAAAAGTGACATTTGGCAATATAGGAGAGTATATACTTTAGGCACATTAATTACGCTGGCACGGACACTGACATTAATGCATTCAGCTTTATCGTAGCAACAAGCCACGTGTTGCTTCTATTCTGCCTCTGAGTTCACAGCCTATCGTACTTACTGTAAGTAAGTAAGTAAAACATGGTGCTTAACGTCCACAGAAACCGTATGGCTTATTAGGGACGGGGAGAAGGGGGGAAGGGGGTATAGAGGTGGGGGAAGAAGGAGATTATATACCTATCGCTACACTGTCATCACAAGAATGATTCCTGCATTAAGATGGGCAGCGACGAGAGCCATTTTAATGTTTCAGTAGAAAGTGATGGACAGGCACAAGACAGTGTCCACAAACCACAACCTTTTTGAAGAGAAAGGAGAGTCGAAGCGGTATCGAACCGAGGTCCTTCCGCTTACCAGCCTAACGCCTTACCGCTAGGCCAAACCGGCTCACAGTATTTACTGTACCAGTGATGCCTGATCAATATACGCCTCGTTCCACGGCCTTGTAGCCCGCAGCATTTAGCACGTAGCGACAAGCCACATCCCCCCCCCCCCCCCACTCCCCTTCTGTTCTGTCTCTGGGATCGCAGACTGTAGTATACTCACTGTGCCAGTGATGCCTCAACATACGCCCCGTTCCACAGTGTTGGGAAGATGAGAATACCTCGCGCGAGGGCGTCATCCAAGTAGCGCCTGAAGTCGGTCAGGAAGGAGCCATCATTGTCCAGACCCGTGACGTAGCCGTTGCTGTCAAACTGCGGGGACGTGGCACCGTGGATGTGCACCCACGTTCCTGTACAGCACAGCAGAAGCACCACTTGTTGCAAGCTTCGAAAGTAAGTTATGTTCAATAAAATTAATAGGGGGGAGAGATAGAAGGAGGGAGGGAGGGAGAGAGAGAGAGAGAGAGAGAGAGAGAGAGAGAGAGAGAGAGAGAGAGAGAGAGAGAGAGAGAGAGAGAGAGAGAGAGAGAGAGTGCGTGCGTGTGTGCGCGCATGCGTGCGTGTGTGTGTGCGCGCGCGTGTGTGTGTGTGTGCGCGCGCGCGCGCGTGTGCACGTGTGTTTGAAAAAGACTTGAGTGTGAGTCGGATGGCAAGGGATGAGGTGGTAGGAACCTCGAGATAAATAATACCGTGGTATTCGTATTCTTTGTTTGTAATTTATATGTGGCACCCACGTTTTCCTTTGGATGGAATAAAGAAGTACTTGACTTGAATCTCCTTAGCACGCAATGTACAACTTGTTCACAATGACCTTGCTTGCATGGGTTTTAGTCGGTTGCTAAGTTGCTTGTTTTCTCAACCTTAAAAGCACACAATAAGTATCACTCACTCATAGAATTTCCTCCCGCGTTCTTGACGAGGTTCAGTCTATGAATGAATTGGCTGCGACGGTACTGGTACTGGCTGTTGCCGAAGTCGTAGCCGTAGGAGACCCAGGCCGTGTTGGCCCCGGACAGGAAGATCTTCTGTCCATGGTCGTTGACAAAGTGTGTGCCCTCAATGGCCACTCGACCAGCTGCACGTGCAATGCGGTGATTGACACCACGAAGCTCACATCAAGGGGATTTTTTTTTTTTAAATCATCAAATTATTTCATGTCAAATCACGAGTAAAGTCTGATAGAGGCACACCAGTAGGAGTGGAAGAAAATTGGCAAAACGTGAAGTTGAATGGACTGAGAATGGTGAAGTTAGAATGCCAAAATCCCTGAGGGTAGGCCCAGCACGCACGCACGCACACACCACACACACACACACACACACACACACACACACACACACACACACACACACATACACACATACACACACACACACACACACACACACACACACACACACACACACACACGCTCTCTGTCTCTCTATCTCTCTGTCTCTCTGTCTCTGTGTCTGTCTGTCTGTCTGTCTGTCTGTCTGTCTGTCTGTCTGTCTGTCTGTCTGTCTGTCTGTCTGTCTGTCTCTCTCTCTCTCTCTCTCTCTCTCTCTCTCTCTCTCTCTCTCTCTCTCTCTCTCTCTCTCTCCTCTCTCTCTCTCTCTCTCTCTCTCTCTCTCTCTCTCTCCCCCCCCCCCCCCCCCTTGTTTGTTGAATCCACGGACACACTTATGAACTATGTATATTTCCCTTGTTTGCTGAGTCCACCGATGCGCATATGAACCTATATATACTATATTTAATATATATAGGTCTATGGACGCACAGTAGTCTTCTCTCTGATCCAGATTATATCCTGCTTTCACTCATGAATCCTTGTGCACGTACGTGCAATATGTACGGTGCAATGAGTATCGCAAAAGCTTCAAATCAATAAAGTTCTTCTTTGTTGATAGAGTTGCGTTAGCACTACATTAATAAAAAGTATTGCAAAACCTTCAAATCGGTCAGGTTCTTCTTCGTTGATAGAGTTGCATTAGCATTACATTAATATTACCACAGCTGTACTTGATGCAGCCATTGGCGTCAGCATAGTATCGCTCGGCATTGGTACACTTTGTCGGACATGCTGGACGGAGACATTCTGCAAGAGAGTAATATACAGACCCTTTGTCAAAATGCTTTTCTTTTCTTTTCTGTTTTTCTTTTCTTTTTAAAATTTGTTTTTGTCTGCTGTTGTTAAAGTTGTTTTGGCCGATACTAATGTTTGTGGCTGTAACTATGTCTCTATGTAGTAGAGAGAGAGAGAGACAGAGACAGAGACAGAGAGAGATAGAAACAGAAACAGAGAGACAGAAACAGACAGACAAACAGAAGCAGATATGTGTATACTCAACACAGGGGCAATATATATGTTTAGAGAGAGAGAGAGAGAGAGAGAGAGAGAGAGAGAGAGAGAGAGAGAGAGAGAGAGAGAGATTGAACTTTAATTACGCAAGGATAAAGGTTTAGGCACGAATGCCTGTCGGTCAACCTGTCCTTGAAACAGTTACAAACACTTATATATATATATATGATCATAGGGAGAGACAGACAGAGACAGAGAGAGAAAGAGAGACAGACACAGAGACAGAGACAGACAGACAGACAGACAGAGACAGAGACAGACAAACAGTGGTAGAGACGTATGTACTCACCACACGGACAGACGGGACAGGTGGGAGGCAAGGAGTTGACAGGTCGCAGACAGGACAGTCTATGGCTAGCTGCTCGATGGGCAGACGGGGAAGAAAGCTCCAGTCTGGTCGTCTGGCCTGACCTGACCGGGCAGTGACAGAAAATGGACTGAATTAAGTCGTTCACTGAGCTGACCTGACCGGGCAGTGACAGAAAATGGACTGAATTAAGTCAATCACTGAGCTGACCTGACCGGACAGTGACAGAAAATGGACTGAATTAAGTCTGACCTGACTGTGTCATGAAAGAAAATTCACTGAATTAAATCAGACACTGAGCTGATCGGATCGTGTCGTGACAGAAAATTAATGCACTGGTCACACTCAGCTGGTCTGACCGTGTCGCGACAAAAACAAAACAAAACAAAAAAAACACTTAATTGCAGCCCCCCCCCCCCCCCCCCCCCCCCCCCCCCCAAAAAAAAGGCACTGAACTGAGTCAATCGCTGAGCTGACTTGACAGTGATGTGACAAAAAAAAAAAAAATCTTTTTTATCTTTTACTGATTTTAAGTCACCCACTGAGCTGACCTGACCGTATCGTGACAACTTGTTTTTACTGAACTGAGTCAACCACTGAGCTAGTCTGAACGTCCGTCATTCAGCTGGCCACAAAATCAGTCTGTCAAATGCGATAATGATTTTGTGATGATCGAAGCTGATGGTGAGAATGATTTATGGCGGTGGTATCCTAGTGAAGACGGTGATGAAATCGATGATGATCGAGCCCAACAAGCAGGCAGTGAATTGCTGATTGATTCGCTTAAACAGTCATAATGTGATGATGATGATGATGATGATGATGATGATGATGATGATGATGATGATGATGATGATGATGATGATGATGATGATGATGATGGTGATGATGATGATGGTGTTTATGATGATGGGTTGTTAAACAGGCAACCGATCATTCAGAATAATCGATCTCAACGACGACGACGACAACGACGACATCGCCGACGATGATCATGATACAGATCATAATGTGAAGATCACTATGCTGCAGCCGCCGCCGCCGACGACGACGATGATGATGATGACGACGACGACGACAATGATGATGGTGGTGATGATGGTGTTCATGATGATGGGTTGTTAAACAGGCAACCGATCATTCAGAATAATCGATCTCAACGACGACGACGACGACGATGATGATGATGACGACGACGACTACGACGACGATGATACAGATTAGGATTACGATGGTGATGACGGCCACAGTGCGTACGATGATAACGACGACAGCGATGACGATGATATTATTACCTTGCACACACCCAACGTTATTATAAGGCATAGCAGCATCGTAAGCTGACGTATCACAGGCATGCTGAACAGTGTTTGGTTGGCTCCGTCGGTTGTGAGCGTCTGGATTCAAACACACTAACGGTTAGAAAGAACTTTACATTTAACGGGACAATACAATGTGTGTGCACATTTTCGGGTCACGCCCCTTTTTCAGCGCGACAAAATGAGCGTCTGGTTTAAGTTCAACCTTACTTAAAGAGGCAGTCTCTCACTCTACAACTTTTAAGCTTGCAATTTCCCCCACGCGGAATCTGTTCATGACAAGGAACGTTTCTTCCTCGGTGTACCAGCCAAGCAACGCCGTTTTTAGCTCCATTTGTCATGCACAGACGATCGACTCACACTTTCGCAAATTTCGTTCCGGTAATTTTATTTTCGCGTAATTCTACGTCCTGAACAGAGAATAATGACTCAAACAATGTGAATAGTGCTGTGTGTGTGTGTGTGTGTGTGTGTGTGTGTGTGTGTGTGTGAGTGTTGTGTGTGTGTGTGTGTGTGTGTGTGTGTGTGTGTGTGTGTGTGAAGACGCTTCTGTCTGTCTGTCTCTGTCTCTGTCTCTGTCTATCTGTCTGTATGTCTGACTGTCTCT
>CAUZXP010000548.1:5000-45000 GCA_963584105.1 Alviniconcha strummeri | reverse complement strand
TGCCCTATCTCATTTTCTTCGCAACAGTCACGATCTTACAACTTTCCCGTCGTGTTTCAGCCTCGTCTATCAATTCCTGAAGCTTCCGAAGTTCATCAATGTTATTGTGAATGTCTGTAAGATCTTTGGCTCTTGAGTTTTGTTTTTCGTTAAATGCAGCTTCAAGCGCTTCAAGAGCTTCGTCTCGGTATTTATCGGCGGCAGCAACCAGCGTGGAATGACGCTGACGAATCTCTCGTTCAACGACAGCTTTCTTCTCCTTAAATTCCCGTTGGTCAGTCGTCCTGTCTGCCGCATTCTTCTCCAGGTCAGCCTTAGCCTCCTGCAGTCTTGCTTTGTCCTTGGCCAGCTGAGCTGTGGCTCTCTCGGTGGCTTCAGCCAGAGTTTGCGATTCGTGGTGAAGGTGTTCTGAGAGTTTGCAGTCCATGCAGATCAGTATGTCACATTTCACGCAGAACAAGTCAAACTTCTTCTCCGGGTGAACAACGCAGAGTGTTTCGTCTTTAGATGGTTCAAGCTCATTGTCATCAGTGTGGGTCTGAAAGGCTGTGGCCCCTTCCCCGAGCACCTGTGTGTCCCTGCCACAGGATGGACAGGGGAAGCCACCGTCTGGGTGTCTCTGGATCACGTCCTTCAGGCATGTCTGGCACAACGAGTGAGAGCAGCACAACAGCTTGAGATCCCGGAAGACGTCAAGACACAGAGAGCAGGCCAGAGACTTCGGCTTGTCAGACGTGGAGGGCAGGGTGACGTCACTTCCGCCTGTTGCCATGGTGATTCTGTATGTGTCCGGTTCCGGTTACTGAGATGATCTCTTGTTCCTTAGTGCTTCCACACGAGAGGCTGGGGCTGTGAACAGACAGATACAGATACGGTCAGACAGACAGACAGACAGACTTAACCCATACGCGTACCCTCCACCACCACCCACACACGCACACACACACACACTCTCTCTCTCCCTCACACACACACATACACACACACACACACACACACACACACACACGCACACACGCACACACACACACACACACACACACACACACACACACACACACACACACACACACACACACACACACACACACACACACACGCACGCACGCAGGCAACCCTCCCCCCCCACACACACAGAACGATCAACTGAAATCGACCATCCCCATAACATTATATTCTGTGCCTAACGTAATCATCATTACTGATTAACCGATGGACGGGAGCATGAGCAGACAGACGGATGAACGGGATACAGAACAAGTCAACAAGTGTACAGTCGGAATAGTCTTTAGGCTGAAGTCCAAACACATGAAAGGTTCAAAGTAACGCTGTTTATTAGGACAAAACAACATGCGGATTTTTGCGGTAATCCCCCTTATTAAGCTACAAAACGGCACTTAACAATTAATCGGCGGAAAACGAAGAGAAATAGCGTTATTTTGAACTTTTTATGTGTGTTTGGATCTTGTTTTTCGAACACTGGCAGTCATTCTTGTTTCAGATTTTAGTCTTTAGGCTGGTTTGAATCCTTAGAGAGCTGCTTAGATATGTGGAGAAAAATCCTTTTTTAAGTACATCGGGTTACCGATCCTTTCATTAAATCTGTGTTTTACTAGATTTAGCTAAACTGTTGTTGAAATGGTCTCTGCAAGTCTTGTAGTTGAAAAGTTAAGATTGATAATGTTTCTATTTCAGTCGGTCACTAGTTCGTTGGTGCTGGGTCTTAGTGAGGGCGTGGGGTGCAGTAGTCTCCTTTCCCGTGTGAAGCCACTGGCCAAAGGATCGGTTCCAGTTAGCGCCGGTCAGTTGGCCGAGCTGTAGACAACAAGCCTCCCTGTTCATGCACGGGCATGGAAGAGCTGCCTTCCCTATTCTGTTACAGATTTTTCTTTTAGTCCAAATTCTGGGCCACCGATGCCGTATTTTTCAAGGTATAAAAGACTCTCCATTTTAATCCCCGCACCACTTTAGATAGCCGGTTTGGCCTAGCGGTAAGGCGGTAGGCTGGTAAGCGGAAGGACCTCGGTTTGATACCGCTTCGGCTCTCCTTTCTTTTCAAAAATTGTGGTTTGTGGACAGTGTCTTGTGACTTTGTCTCTCACAATTAATGAAACATTAAAGTGGCTCTCATCGCTGCCCATCTTAATGCAGGTCATTCTGGTGGTGACAGTGTAGCGATAGGTAAATACTCTCCCTCTTCCCCCACCTCCATACCCCCTTCCCCCCTTCTCTCTGTCTCTAATAAGCCTTATGGTTTCTGTGGCCGTTAAGCACCATGTTTACTTACTATCCCCGCACCACTCGCCCTCACATAAATTTAAAGGACGTGTACCCTCTCTGTAGTCGCTTTGCCAAGTCTCCAAGTCAGTCTCCAGATCAGTCTCCAAGTCTCCAGATCAGTCTCCAAGTCAGTCTCTCTAAGTCTCCAAGTCAAAGTTTTTCATTCGTGCAACTAGTGTTTTGGCTCAATTTAATCCGGATTCAACAGGTTGGTTTGACTATCCTTTACCTTCCTAGTTCCTGACTGATGTTTTATTGTTGTTTGACTGTTGTAGTTTTTATGGTTTGATCTTGCCGTAAGATCTGGCGTCGCTGATGTTTGATTATTTTTCACGTTCGCTTAAATGGGCCAACTCTGTGGTAACCACGAGTTGTTTCAGTATTATACAGGTTATAACATTGTTCTCGTTTCATGATTGATGTGTTGAAGCTTAAATTGCGTTTCGCTACAGATGTTCTGACTGAGTGGTCAGGTTCGTTATCCGAGCCTGGCTCCATTTTTTCCATTCTAATCTAAACCTCGTAATGGAGTTTTTTTTATTTTACTGGTTAGAAAAGGCCTGTTCCGCGTATCCCCGATTAACAGGTTCAACTTTTATATTAATTATTATGTGAAAAGGTCAGCTCCGCGATAGTCCGCGATTAGCTTTGGTTTGACTTTTCCATAAATAATTCTGTTGTGTTTTCCATCTTCCACTATCCACAGACTTGGAAGATACCTTAAAGTTTTCTTCTATAAATTCAGTGTAAGACCCTACTGAAAAATTATAAAGTGAGGCGATGTTTTTGATGATACACCGGTTATGAACTGTCTTTTCACAGGTTTGTAGCTCAGACTTTCGTAACCCGCATGGACGGTTTTGTGCTGACTTAATTGTTGTTTACGTTAATTTTCAGGGAATGAGACAACCAGATAAAGTTTACTTAGCTATATTGGCTTTTCGAACCTTTGTGCCTTCAAACCCCATCTTTTGTCTGCTTATGACATGCTTGTGACTTACGTTTTTGATTCAGTAATATTTGGAACTTTCATTCTTCACTTGAATTTGTGTTGAAAGAGAGGTGGAAGTTTAACGAGGAAAAGTAGAACGATTTTGTGAGCGAGTGAGTGTGTGAATGTGTCAGTGTGTGTACTAGATCACTTCCTGATAGTCATGAGATGCCACTTACAAGTAATTAACGCAGGCATGTTCAGTAACCCAACCTGCTAGCGTTCTCAGTTGTGTGGCCACATAATCGCTCGACGACATTTGATCTCTTCACGCACTAGAGACATTGTATATATATATATAGAGAGAGAGAGAGAGAGAGAGAGGTTTAAACCCCGCCAGCCAATAGAGCGGCTGTGCGTGCGTCACTGTAGAACCTGACAACTTTTTTTCTTTTCTTTGGAACACATTACAGAGTACACTGGCGCTGACTAGACAGTCGATAATAAACAAACTAGTAATTTACGTAATTTACACACACACAAACACACACAAACACACACACACACACACACACACACACAAACACACACACACACACACACACACAAACACACAGACACACACACACACACACACACACACACACACACACACACACACACACACACACACACACACACATGGATGATATATATGCGGATGATATATCATACAGCTTGAAAACATGTACATTTAAAGCATGTGTAAGCGCTTAGGGCCCGTGCCGGTTGGGCGCTCTAAGTACGGATTGTTGCTGCTGTTATTTTTGTTGTTGTTGTTATTATTATTGTTGTTGTTTTAATTTGTCGACGAACGTTACCCAGTATCACACTCAGACCCATTGCATAAGCTCTGTCTGTCTGTCTGCCTGTCTCTCTCTGTCTCTGTCTGTCTGTCTGTCTCTCTAAAACTGGGAAAGGCCACCAGTCATGGTGGCGTTTATCACCCAGTCAACACGATCCTGTCCATTGGTGACCGAGTCTTGGTGTTTGTCATTCAGTCATCTTGAAGTTCATCACCAAGACATCTTGAAGCTCATCACCAAGTCATCTTGGTGTTCATCACCCAGTCATCTTCACGTGTGTGTGTGTGTGTGTGTGTGTGTGTGTGTGTGTGTGTGTGTGTGTGTGTGTGTGTGTGTGTGTGTGTGTGTGCATGGGTGAGTGTGTGCGCGCGCGCTCGAGTGCTTGTGAGGGGGTGACTGAGTGTTCAGGTGTCTGTGTGCATTTATATAGTAGGTGGATGTGTGTGAAATTGTTTTTAGTGTTGATGTATGTATTTACAGTATTACTTTTGTGCTTTTCTGATTGTCATGAAAGTACTTGTGCTTTCTGATTGTCATGTTGATAGTAATATATTTTATAGGACTTGTGATTATTTCAGTGTATGTGAAATGCTTTAATATCGATGTACGCATTTACGGTACTTTGCTCATCCTGGATTTTTTGTCATTTTGATATTGATGTATGTATTTATAGTACTTGTACCTTTTTGATTGTCTAGCGGATTTTGATGTACAGCGCCGCGAGCTTGTAAATTTTTACGGGGTATAGCGCTATATAAGAGTTATTATTATTATTATTATCTTGGTGTTCATCACCCAGTCATCTTGGTGTTCATCACCCAGTCATCTTGGTGTTCATCACCCAGTCATCTTGTGTTCATTACCCAGTCATCTTAAAGTTAATCACCCAGTCATCTTGAGAGTTCATCAACCAATCATCTTGAAATTCATCACAAAGTCATCTTGAAGTTCATCCCCAAGTCATCTTGGTGTTCATCATCCAGTCATCTTGCTGTTCATCACCCAGTCATCTTAAAGTTAATCACCCAGTCATCTTGAGAGTTCATCACCCAGTCATCTTGAAGTTCATCACCAAGTCATCTTGAAGTTCATCACCCAGCCATCTTGTTGTTCATCACACAATCATCTTGTTGTTCATCACCCTCCCATCTTGGTGTTCATCACCTAGCCATCTTGGTGTTCATCACCCAGTCATCTTGAAGTTCATCACCCAGCCATCTTGTTGTTCATCACACAATCATCTTGGTGTTCATCACCCTGCCATCTTGGTGTTCATCACCCAGCCATCTTGGTGTTCATCACCCAGTCATCTTGAAGTTCATCACCCAGCCATCTTGTTGTTCATCACACAGTCAACGGTAAATGCTGAAAGAGTCAGAGCAGACCACAAGTGACCTCGCACTGCTTGCTCAGACACAAGTCTGATTGGCTGTGAGGCCGACAGCCTATTGACTGGCCGCGGGTTCTGTTCACAGGCCTATGTGTCTATAATTAATGACTAGAGTAGTAGAGTGTTTCTTTAGCTCAAGTCGACTCGTCTCTCACGTACGGCAGTGGTGTTGCAGTTGTGTAAATCAATTCTACAGCAAGTGTCGTTCAAATTTAGTCTCAACCTTTGAGCTGACAGCCACCCCAAGCCAACAACAACAACAACAACAACAACAACAACAACAACAACAACAACAACAACAACAACAACAACAACAACAACAACAGCAGCAGCACACACACTCACACACACACACACACACACACACACACACACACACACACACACACACACACACAGAACAGTACATGACAGACCTTTTCAAATGTTTCAACTTTTTGTTTTGACTCGTTTGGTTTTCTGATTGAAGTAATTTTGGAAATCGGCATCCCGCAACGCAGTCTATGTTGTGAGGAAAATTATGAAAAAGAAATGACTGCCTGCGTTCTGAAAACAACAAACCGAAACACATCAACTGCAAATACATAAAAGGAGCAGACTATGAGAGGCAGATTAGCTTCAGATCGTGTTTTTGTAATTTATAATTTAGTGTTTTATACATTACTCGCGTGCGCTAAACAAGCAAAACACACACACACACACACACACACACACACACACACACACACACACACACACACACACACACACACACACACACACACACACACACACAAACACACACACACACACACACACGCACACTGTCACACACACACACACACACACACACACACACACACACACACACACACACACACACACACACACACACGCACACACACACACACACCGTGGCGGCCGACTATCTGGTGAATGTATAGTAACCGGAATGTTAAAGAATAAAATTATAGATGGAATGACGGTGTAGATGTATAAAAGCCTCTATAACCGGTCACTGCACGGCACAGACCGGAAGTTTCGCTTGCCTGTTTGGTTGTAGCCTGATCGCGCGGCCACTCCGTTTAGGTTCGCAGCGAGTTGGCAGTCCCTGTAGTGTAGTGTACGTCTCTGCATGGACTGACACAGACCGGGTACTCAGAATGGCCGAGTGTTTCACTCGTTCTGCCTGCACTGACTGACTGTGCGGTGTACACTGTGACAAGACAGTCAGACCAACAGCCAACGATTCAGACTCGTTCTGCCTGCACTTACTGACTGTGCGGTGTACACTGTGACAAGACAGTCAGGCCAACAGACAACGATTCAGACATCAGGACAAGGGGTTGTACAATCACTGACAGGTAAGTGGTGCATACCGACAACAGCCCTAAATGTGTGGCTGATATACTTACTACTTAATTTAATTAAAAATTTTTTTAATAGATCAACAAGACTGAATACATAGCTCAGGGCAGACATGCTCAGACTGTGCTGGCTGGACGTAGGTCCTGTGAGTTTGCTGTTCGAGTACAGACGTGTTTGGGCTTTGGTTTTGATAGACGAAGAAGTGTCTAACAATGGATAACAATGCTGCAACAAGCTGCACACGGGTCGGCCTGCCCCATATTTCAAACCAGCGAACTGTGGAGTGTTTAGACGTGGAACAGCAAACGCCGGGTCACTTACAGGCTGGTGCGCAGCACTTCGACACTGGAGATGAAAACTAAGACATACACCGAGGGTTTCCTGCAGAGGAAAGCTGGGCCATACTTTAAGACTGCAGAGGAAAGCTGGGCCATACTTTAAGACTGCAGAGGAAAGCTGGGCCATACTTTAAGACTGCAGAGGAAAGCTGGGCCATACTTTAAGACTGCAGAGGAAAGCTGGGCCATACTTTAAGACTGCAGAGGAAAGCTGGGCCATACTTTAAGACTGCAGAGGAAAGCTGGGCCATACTTTAAGACTGCAGAGGAAAGCTGGGCCATACTTTAAGACTGCAGAGGAAAGCTGGGCCATACTTTAAGACTGCAGAGCTGTCAGGTACACCCGACTTTGCGCCAGTCGGGTACCGAGTTACAGTTGTAGAGCTGGAGCGTACTGTGGCAATCAAAAGACGGGTGATAATTGTTAGATTGTTCTTACGATTATCAAGATAACAACATAATTATGCCAATAATTGCGCGTAACTACTCGTTGTTGTTGTTGTTGTTGTTGTTGTTGTTGTTGTTGTTGTTCTTCTTCTTCTTCTTCTTCTTCTTCTTCTTCTTCTTCTTCTTTTTCTTCTTCTTCTTCTTCTTCTTCTTCTTCTTCTTCTTCTTCTTCTTCTTCTTCTTCTTCTTCTTCATTTTGTTTTCTATTGTGGTTATTTTACTTCACTGGAGTCTTCCGTTTCTTTCAGTCCTTTCTTTCAGTGTAGTGGCGATTGGCTTGACTTGGGCTGTGCCATATAACACATTGACACCGGCAAAAATACCAGGGCCACATTAAAATCTTGTTGTGGCTTGGGCTGTGCCATATAGCACATTGACACGGGCAAAAATACCAGAGCCACATTAAAATCTTGTTGTGGCTTGGGCTGTTCCATATAACACATTGACACCGGCAAAAATACCAGGGCCACATTAAAATCTTGTTGAGGCTTGGGCTGTGCCATATAACACATTGACACCGGCAAAAATACCAGGGCCACATTAAAATCTTGCTGTGGCTTGAGCTGTTCCATATAAAACATTGACACCGGCAAAAATACCAGGGCCACATTAAAATCTTGCTGTGGCTTGGGCTGTTCCATATAATACATTGACACCGGCAAAAATACCAGGGCCACATTAAAGTCTTGTTGTGGCTTGGGCTGTTCCATATAACACATTGACACCGGCAAAAATACCAGGGCCACATTAAAATCTTGTTGTGGCTTGGGCTGTTCCATATAATACAATGACACCGGCAAAAATACCAGGGCCACATTAAAATTTTGTTGTGGCTTAGGCTGTTCCATATAATACATTCACACCGGCAAAAATACCAAGGCTACAGTAACATGCTGTTATAATAAAGAGGATTTCTAGAGCGCCCATCTACCACTCTAGGTGGCAGCACAGGGCGCTTTACAATAACACTAACCACACACACACACACACACACACACACACACACACACACACACACACACACACACACACACACACACACACACACACACACACACACACACTCACACACACACACATGCACGCACGCGACGCGCGCACACACACACATACACGCACGCACGCACGTGCGCGCGCGCGCCCACACACACACACACACACACACAGAGTGTCGGACGAGGGGATGGGCAGGGCTGTGAAAAACAGTTTAGAAATAGTTATTAAACAGGTGCGTCTTGAGGGCGGCTTTAAAAGAAGAGGTAGAATCAGAGTGGCGGAGTGTTTGAGGCAAACTGTTCCAGACAGATGGGCCAGCATAAGAAAAAGATCTTTCACCAAATGTTTTTGTGTTTACACGGGGGTGACAAAGGTTCGTGTGTCAGATGCAGATCGTAATTGTCTTGCTGGAGTATAAGGTTGAAGGAGATCGGACAGATACTGAGGGGCTGTTCCAGCGATGGAGTTGAAGCAGATAGTTGAAATTTTGTATTGAATGCGATGTGTTACTGGTAGCCAATGCAGAGTTTCAAGAATAGAATGGATGTGGTCAGATTTCTTAGCTTTACACACAAGCCTTGCTGCTGCATTCTGAACTTTTTGAAGTTTGTCTAGTAAGTACTGAGGGCAACCTGAAAGCAAAGAGTTACAGTAGTCTAAGCGAGAGAGAACAAGACAGCATACAAGGGTTTGGGTTGCTTGATTGTTGAGAAGGTGTCGTATGGAACTTATATGCCTGATCTGTATGTATGCGGCTTTACACGTGTTGCTTATGTGTTGAGACATGCTGAGATTCGAGTCCAGGGTTACACCGAGGTTTTTAACAGACGACACAAATGGGACATCGGCGTCTCCGATGTGAATGACAGACGGCAAAGGACTGTGGACAGACATTCTATTAGAAAGTATAATCATGGCTTCAGTTTTGTTGTCATTTAGTTGAAGTTTGTTTGCAGTCATCCAAGACTTGACATCTATAGTGCAGTTCTGGAGAGTTTCTATCGACTGGTGAATTGCTTTGGCAAAGGTTCATGATCTTGCTCCAAGTAAACCATTGTTGCCAATTTCTCTTGTATGCTGACTTTACCGACCAAAGCCTTGCCCCATGACGATTTTTCTTCACGGATAAATACGCCTAATTCGGAATACCTTTTCACTGGGGGTTTCTGTTGACTGTAAAAAGGATCGAAAGATACAATAACATTGCGGCCAGCCTTACAGTAAACGAAGAACACGGTGACGTCATCATGGTCGTCAGATCGGAACTGCTCCGCTGCTTTCACCTCAGCATCTGCAAACTTTATCTGCACGAGTTCAGAGACTCCGATGAAGTTCTTCATGCTATCAAACATGGTGCTCTTATCTTCAGGTACCACTGAACGGTGAACGGGGCGAATGACCTCCGTCAGATGGGGGATGCTCATCAACTGCTCAACAGCTGCTGGACTTCCACTGCCCTATCTCATTTTCTTCGCAACAGTCACGATCTTACAACTTTCCCGTCGTGTTTCAGCCTCGTCTATCAATTCCTGAAGCTTCCGAAGTTCATCAATGTTATTGTGAATGTCTGTAAGATCTTTGGCTCTTGAGTTTTGTTTTTCGTTAAATGCAGCTTCAAGCGCTTCAAGAGCTTCGTCTCGGTATTTATCGGCGGCAGCAACCAGCGTGGAATGACGCTGACGAATCTCTCGTTCAACGACAGCTTTCTTCTCCTCAAATTCCCGTTGGTCAGTCGTCCTGTCTGCCGCATTCTTCTCCAGGTCAGCCTTAGCCTCCTGCAGTCTTGCTTTGTCCTTGGCCAGCTGAGCTGTGGCTCTCTCGGTGGCTTCAGCCAGAGTTTGCGATTCGTGGTGAAGGTGTTCTGAGAGTTTGCAGTCCATGCAGATCAGTATGTCACATTTCACGCAGAACAAGTCAAACTTCTTCTCCGGGTGAACAACGCAGAGTGTTTCGTCTTTAGATGGTTCAAGCTCATTGTCATCAGTGTGGGTCTGAAAGGCTGTGGCCCCTTCCCCGAGCACCTGTGTGTCCCTGCCACAGGATGGACAGGGGAAGCCACCGTCTGGGTGTCTCTGGATCACGTCCTTCAGGCATGTCTGGCACAACGAGTGAGAGCAGCACAACAGCTTGAGATCCCGGAAGACGTCAAGACACAGAGAGCAGGCCAGAGACTTCGGCTTGTCAGACGTGGAGGGCAGGGTGACGTCACTTCCGCCTGTTGCCATGGTGATTCTGTATGTGTCCGGTTCCGGTTACTGAGATGATCTCTTGTTCCTTAGTGCTTCCACACGAGAGGCTGGGGCTGTGAACAGACAGATACAGATACGGTCAGACAGACAGACAGACAGACTTAACCCATACGCGTACCCTCCACCACCACCCACACACGCACACACACACACACTCTCTCTCTCCCTCACACACACACACACACACATACACACACACACACACACACACACACACACACACACACACACACACGCACACACGCACACACACACACACACACACACACTCACGCACGCACGCAGGCAACCCTCCCCCCCCCCCACACAGAACGATCAACTGAAATCGACCATCCCCATAACATTATATTCTGTGCCTAACGTAATCATCATTACTGATTAACCGATGGACGGGAACATGAGCAGACAGACGGATGAACGGGATACAGAACAAGTCAACAAGTGTACAGTCGGAATAGTCTTTAGGCTGAAGTCCAAACACATGAAAGGTTCAAAGTAACGCTGTTTATTAGGACAAAACAACATGCGGATTTTTGCGGTAATCCCCCTTATTAAGCTACAAAACGGCACTTAACAATTAATCGGCAGAAAACGAAGAGAAATAGCGTTATTTTGAACTTTTTATGTGTGTTTGGATCTTGTTTTTCGAACACTGGCAGTCATTCTTGTTTCAGATTTTAGTCTTTAGGCTGGTTTGAATCCTTAGAGAGCTGCTTAGATATGTGGAGAAAAATCCTTTTTTAAGTACATCGGGTTACCGATCCTTTCATTAAATCTGTGTTTTACTAGATTTAGCTAAACTGTTGTTGAAATGGTCTCTGCAAGTCTTGTAGTTGAAAAGTTAAGATTGATAATGTTTCTATTTCAGTCGGTCACTAGTTCGTTGGTGCTGGGTCTTAGTGAGGGCGTGGGGTGCAGTAGTCTCCTTTCCCGTGTGAAGCCACTGGCCAAAGGATCGGTTCCAGTTAGCGCCGGTCAGTTGGCCGAGCTGTAGACAACAAGCCTCCCTGTTCATGCACGGGCATGGAAGAGCTGCCTTCCCTATTCTGTTACAGATTTTTCTTTTAGTCCAAATTCTGGGCCACCGATGCCGTATTTTTCAAGGTATAAAAGACCCTCCATTTTAATCCCCGCACCACTTTAGATAGCCGGTTTGGCCTAGCGGTAAGGCGGTAGGCTGGTAAGCGGAAGGACCTCGGTTTGATACCGCTTCGGCTCTCCTTTCTTTTCAAAAATTGTGGTTTGTGGACAGTGTCTTGTGACTTTGTCTCTCACAATTAATGAAACATTAAAGTGGCTCTCATCGCTGCCCATCTTAATGCAGGTCATTCTGGTGGTGACAGTGTAGCGATAGGTAAATACTCTCCCTCTTCCCCCACCTCCATACCCCCTTCCCCCCATTCTCTCTGTCTCTAATAAGCCTTATGGTTTCTGTGGCCGTTAAGCACCATGTTTACTTACTATCCCCGCACCACTCGCCCTCACAGAAATTTAAAGGACGTGTACCCTCTCTGTAGTCGCTTTGCCAAGTCTCCAAGTCAGTCTCCAGATCAGTCTCCAAGTCTCCAGATCAGTCTCCAAGTCAGTCTCTCTAAGTCTCCAAGTCAAAGTTTTTCATTCGTGCAACTAGTGTTTTGGCTCAATTTAATCCGGATTCAACAGGTTGGTTTGACTATCCTTTACCTTCCTAGTTCCTGACTGATGTTTTATTGTTGTTTGACTGTTGTAGTTTTTATGGTTTGATCTTGCCGTAAGATCTGGCGTCGCTGATGTTTGATTATTTTTCACGTTCGCTTAAATGGGCCAACTCTGTGGTAACCACGAGTTGTTTCAGTATTATACAGGTTATAACATTGTTCTCGTTTCATGATTGATGTGTTGAAGCTTAAATTGCGTTTCGCTACAGATGTTCTGACTGAGTGGTCAGGTTCGTTATCCGAGCCTGGCTCCATTTTTTCCATTCTAATCTAAACCTCGTAATGGAGTTTTTTTTATTTTACTGGTTAGAAAAGGCCTGTTCCGCGTATCCCCGATTAACAGGTTCAACTTTTATATTAATTATTATGTGAAAAGGCCAGCTCCGCGATAGTCCGCGATTAGCTTTGGTTTGACTTTTCCATAAATAATTCTGTTGTGTTTTCCATCTTCCACTATCCACAGACTTGGAAGATACCTTAAAGTTTTCTTCTATAAATTCAGTGTAAGACCCTACTGAAAAATTATAAAGTGAGGCGATGTTTTTGATGATACACCGGTTGTGAACTGTCTTTTCACAGGTTTGTAGCTCAGACTTTCGTAACCCGCATGGACGGTTTTGTGTTGACTTAATTGTTGTTTACGTTAATTTTCAGGGAATGAGACAACCAGATAAAGTTTACTTAGCTATATTGGCTTTTCGAACCTTTGTGCCTTCAAACCCCATCTTTTGTCTGCTTATGACATGCTTGTGACTTACGTTTTTGATTCAGTAATATTTGGAACTTTCATTCTTCACTTGAATTTGTGTTGAAAGAGAGGTGGAAGTTTAACGAGGAAAAGTAGAACGATTTTGTGAGCGAGTGAGTGTGTGAATGTGTCAGTGTGTGTACTAGATCACTTCCTGATAGTCATGAGATGCCACGTGCAAGTAATTAACGCAGGCATGTTCAGTAACCCAACCTGCTAGCGTTCTCAGTTGTGTGGCCACAGAATCGCTCGACGACATTTGATCTCTTCACGCACTAGAGACATTGTATATATATATATATATAGAGAGAGAGAGAGAGAGAGAGAGAGAGAGGTTTAAACCCCGCCAGCCAATAGAGCGGCTGTGCGTGCGTCACTGTAGAACCTGACAACTTTTTTTCTTTTCTTTGGAACACATTACAGAGTACACTGGCGCTGACTAGACAGTCGATAATAAACAAACTAGTAATTTACGTAATTTACACACACACAAACACACACAAACACACACACACACACACAAACACACACACACACAAACACACACACACACACACACACACACACACACACACACACACACACACACACACACACACACACACACACACACACACACATGGATGATATATATGCGGATGATATATCATACAGCTTGAAAACATATACATTTAAAGGATGTGTAAGCGCTTAGGGCCCGTGCCGGTTGGGCGCTCTAAGTACGGATTGTTGTTGCTGTTATTTTTGTTGTTGTTGTCATTATTATTGTTGTTGTTTTAATTTGTTGACGAACGTTACCCAGTATCACGCTCAGACCCATTGCACAAGCTCTGTCTGTCTGTCTGCCTGTCTGTCTCTGTCTGTCTGTCTGTCTCTCTAAAACTGGGAAAGGCCACCAGTCATGGTGGCGTTTATCACCCAGTCAACACGATCCTGTCCATTGGTGACCGAGTCTTGGTGTTCGTCATTCAGTCATCTTGAAGTTCATCACCAAGACATCTTGAAGTTCATCACCAAGTCATCTTGATGTTCATCACCAAGTCATCTTGGTGTTCATCACCCAGTCATCTTAAAGTTAATCACCCAGTCATCTTGAGAGTTCATCACCCAGTCATCTTGAAGCTCATCACCAAGTCATCTTGGTGTTCATCACCCAGTCATCTTGGTGTTCATCACCCAGTCATCTTGGTGTTCATCACCCAGTCATCTTAAAGTTAATCACCCAGTCATCTTGAGAGTTCATCAACCAATCATCTTGAAATTCATCACAAAGTCATCTTGAAGTTCATCACCAAGTCATCTTGGTGTTCATCATCCATTCATCTTGGTGTTCATCACCCAGTCATCTTAAAGTTAATCACCCAGTCATCTTGAGAGTTCATCACCCAGTCATCTTGAAGTTCATCACCAAGTCATCTTGAAGTTCATCACCCAGCCATCTTGGTGTTCATCACACAATCATCTTGGTGTTCATCACCCTGCCATCTTGGTGTTCATCACCCAGCCATCTTGATGTTCATCACACAGTCAACGGTAAATGCTGAAAGAGTCAGAGCAGACCACAAGTGACCTCGCACTGCTTGCTCAGACACAAGTCTGATTGGCTGTGAGGCCGACAGCCTATTGAATGGCCGCGGGTTCTGTTCACAGGCCTATGTGTCTATAATTAATGACTAGAGCAGTAGAGTGTTTAGAGTATATATCATCCATGTGTGTGTGTGTGTGTGTGTGTGTGTGTGTGTGTGTGTGTGTGTGTGTGTGTGTGTGTGTGTGTGTGTGTGTGTGTGTGTGTGTGTGTGTGTGTGTGTGTCACTGCATGGTAAAAAGTTAGTTTGTAAACTGGAACGTTTTTCCGAATGGCTTTTTTTTTTTTTTTTTTTTTTAATCATCAATACGCTGGCATAATGACAAACTTTTTTTCTTTTCTTTTTTAACAAAAAACGTTTACATTCGGTTATGATAGCTATATAATCATTATTATAATGGGTGGACGTTGATGCGCGGAAAAACAAACCAGGTAGAGAGTTTCTGACGGGAGATTGGTAACTGATGTCGCTCAGTTTTTATCCTCGTTGATTTGTCCGCATTAAAAATAAATAAACAGATATATATATATTATAATATAAAACAAACAATGCTGGAATGAAAAAAAGAACCCTAAAGACAAAATATCCTGTCTTCCTCTCACTAATTTTTCAAACCATGAGATAAATCTGGTGTATCTACTGAACAAGAACTGAACAGGAGTCAATGCTGCGTAAGCTACTATTAAACAAACAAAAAACAACAACAACAAAAGAGCTCAGAATAACTTGATCTGAAGATATTATATAGCAGATACCTTAAAAATTGAACGGGCATTGTGGTAGGTATGATCTAAGCGTAAAATGCACTTTAAAATCGAAACAATCTCAGCCCTCCCCACCAACATTATCTACAGAAAGTTACGGTTACGCGCTGACCCGGAAGAGTGGAGTGCCTGTCCGCCATCCACCCGCCCGTTGCGCCACTCCGTTTACTGGCTTATCGTGACACGGCTCGCTCACTTGGCTATCCCCTTGCTGTACTATCTCTGGTCCATGTATGGAGAGTCGGCTGGGACCGAGTCATCTTTTCAAAAAAAGCAAATCAACCCGCCACTGATACTGATACTCCCGGCTTTAAAAGTGACAGGCAGTTTTGCTGCCCGGGTCGAGTTACGTGATGCTTTGTGTGTGTGTGTGTGTGTGTGTGTGTGTGTGTGTGTGTGTGTGTGTGTGTGTGTGTGCGTGCGTGCGTGCGTGCTTGCGTGCGTGTGCGTACGTGCGTGCGTCACGAAAGAAGCTAGCTGGCATGTTATGGACTCTCGTTTCGCGCCTTCTTTCTTCTTCTTTCATGGTGCTTTACGTCCACAGAAACCATAAGACTTATTAGGGACGGGTGAAGGGAGGGGAGGGGGGGGGGTCGGATACATTTTCCTGGCACGCGATCTAAACGTTAGGTTAAAAGCTGGGGAGCTGTGACGTGTCTAGACGTGGCACAGCAAACGCTGGGACACTTACTCCTACGCTGATAGGCAATACTGGAGTATTGCAGATGGAAATGAGATATGCACCGACAGCTCTTTTAATGGAGCAGCCGAGCCTGGTGAACTGTCTGTACGATCTTTGGCGGAGTGTACGCGCGGTTACCCGGGGTTACACGAGTCAGTAGTTCATGACAAAGGCTTGCCGCGTTGACTCAGACAAGCTCGCTCCCAGTTGTGACAATAAGCCGTGCACTTATGTGACGATACAAGCAGAAAAGGTAAGCACAAGCTTAACGAACAGTAAGTCACATTAAAGCAGTTTGTACAACTGTCTTAGCCTACATGTTGGTCAGGGTGTGATAAATGTCAGTCGAACTTCAGTTTCCAGTCTGGGTGTCACCAGTTCCGTTCCGAGTGTGGAGAAAACTTCAATAAGTTTGAAAATAAATTTGTTTCATTTTCTTGTCGCTATCGGTGTAAAGTCAGAGTGCAGTCTACAGCCGTAATAAGGCAAGTATTTAAAGGCAGGCCGTATTAAGATGCACAGTTTAGTGGAGCTATGGGCACTGCTGGTTCATATCCTTAGTAAAACCTCTGAACAACTCAGATGCAGTGAATGATCAGGCGATGTCGGATTATTCAGCTTTGGAGATTCAAAACAGGGGCTCGAAGACTGATGTCTTGTTTGGACCTTGAAAAACCCGAAAGACTGTTTTTTCTTTAGCCTCGAAGACTATTTTTCGGCAGTTCAGAACTCATTTTATTTTTCGGACCTCTCAAGACTCAGAACATATTCCAAGATTTCAGGACTTGGAATATTTTCGGGTAGGGTAGCTCGATTTGGTAAAACATCGATTTTTATTTGGGACGCCATAGTAGCGATAGCTAGTACACTGTTAGCAACTTTGGTCTGTATTGTGTGTGGCCGTATTGACAGCTGTAGCTACGAGTAACTATTGTGATATACATTCAGAGAAACGAAGAAGACATCCCATATGTCTGTTGTATCATTCCAAGAATCAGGTGACTTTTATTTTGAATACAAATAAGAAACTCACTCGCATTCGCTGGCTTGATCCATACCTGTAGGTCTTGTGATTGTATGCTTGTTTGTTTGCCATCCTGACAGATAAGTTTACAGACACTCATATATTTCTACCATCCACAGACACGCACAGTCAAAAATTCGTGAAGCTAACGTTCGGCTTTACACGAGTCCCAAAAGCCGATGCAGTGTGTCACACAGGTAAAAATAGATCAACAAGACTGAATACATAGCTCAGGGCCGACATGCTCAGACTGTGCTGGCTGGACGTAGGTCCTGTGAGTTTGCTGTTCGAGTACAGACGTGTTTGGGCTTTGGTTTTGATAGACGAAGAAGTGTCTAACAATGGATAACAATGCTGCAACAAGCTGCACACGGGTCGGCCTGCCCCATATTTCAAATCAGCGAACTGTGGAGTGTTTAGACGTGGAACAGCAAACGCCGGGTCACTTACAGGCTGGTGCGCAGCACTTCGACACTGGAGATGAAAACTAAGACATACACCGAGGGTTTCCTGCAGAGGAAAGCTGGGCCATACTTTAAGACTGCAGAGCTGTCAGGTACACCCGACTTTGCGCCAGTCGGGTACCGAGTTACAGTTGTAGAGCTGGAGCGTACTGTGGCAATCAAAAGACGGGTGATAATTGTTAGATTGTTCTTACGATTATCAAGATAACAACATAATTATGCCAATAATTGCACGTAACTACTCGTTGTTGTTGTTGTTGTTTTGTTGTTGTTGTTGTTGTTGTTGTTGTTGTTGTTGTTGTTCTTCTTCTTCTTCTTCTTCTTCATTTTGTTTTCTATTGTGGTTATTTTACTTCACTGGAGTCTTCCGTTTCTTTCAGTCCTTTCTTTCAGTGTAGTGGCGATTGGCTTGACTTGGGCTGTGCCATATAACACATTGACACCGGCAAAAATACCAGGGCCACATTAAAATCTTGTTGTGGCTTGGGCTGTGCCATATAGCACATTGACACCGGCAAAAATACCAGAGCCACATTAAAATCTTGTTGTGGCTTGGGCTGTTCCATATAACACATTGACACCGGCAAAAATACCAGGGCCACATTAAAATCTTGTTGAGGCTTGGGCTGTGCCATATAACACATTGACACCGGCAAAAATACCAGGGCCACATTAAAATCTTACTGTGGCTTGAGCTGTTCCATATAAAACATTGACACCGGCAAAAATACCAGGGCCACATTAAAATCTTGCTGTGGCTTGGGCTGTTCCATATAATACATTGACACCGGCAAAAATACCAGGGCCACATTAAAGTCTTGTTGTGGCTTGGGCTGTTCCATATAACACATTGACACCGGCAAAAATACCAGGGCCACATTAAAGTCTTGTTGTGGCTTGGGCTGTTCCATATAACACATTGACACCGGCAAAAATACCAGGGCCACATTAAAATCTTGTTGTGGCTTGGGCTGTTCCATATAATACAATGACACCGGCAAAAATACCAGGGCCACATTAAAATTTTGTTGTGGCTTAGGCTGTTCCATATAATACATTCACACCGGCAAAAATACCAAGGCTACAGTAACATGCTGTTATAATAAAGAGGATTTCTAGAGCGCCCATCTACCACTCTAGGTGGCAGCACAGGGCGCTTTACAATAACACTAACCACACACACACACACACACACACACACACACACACACACACACACACACACACACACACACACACACACACACACACACTCACACACACACACATGCACGCACGCGACGCGCGCACACACACACATACACGCACGCACGCACGTGCGCGCGCGCCCCCCCCCCCCCCCCCCACACACACACACAGAGTGTCGGACGAGGGGATGGGCAGGGCTGTGAAAAACAGTTTAGAAATAGTTATTAAACAGGTGCGTCTTGAGGGCGGCTTTAAAAGAAGAGGTAGAATCAGAGTGGCGGAGTGTTTGAGGCAAACTGTTCCAGACAGATTGGCCAGCATAAGAAAAAGATCTTTCACCAAATGTTTTTGTGTTTACACGGGGGTGACAAAGGTTCGTGTGTCAGATGCAGATCGTAATTGTCTTGCTGGAGTATAAGGTTGAAGGAGATCGGACAGATACTGAGGGGCTGTTCCAGCGATGGAGTTGAAGCAGATAGTTGAAATTTTGTATTGAATGCGATGTGTTACTGGTAGCCAATGCAGAGTTTCAAGAATAGAATGGATGTGGTCAGATTTCTTAGCTTTACACACAAGCCTTGCTGCTGCATTCTGAACTTTTTGAAGTTTGTCTAGTAAGTACTGAGGGCAACCTGAAAGCAAAGAGTTACAGTAGTCTAAGCGAGAGAGAACAAGACAGCATACAAGGGTTTGGGTTGCTTGATTGGTGAGAAGGTGTCGTATGGAACTTATATGCCTGATCTGTATGTATGCGGCTTTACACGTGTTGCTTATGTGTTGAGACATGCTGAGATTCGAGTCCAGGGTTACACCGAGGTTTTTAACAGACGACACAAATGGGACATCGGCGTCTCCGATGTGAATGACAGACGGCAAAGGACTGTGGACAGACATTCTATTAGAAAGTATAATCATGGCTTCAGTTTTGTTGTCATTTAGTTGAAGTTTGTTTGCAGTCATCCAAGACTTGACATCTCTAGTGCAGTTCTGGAGAGTTTCTATCGACTGGTGAATTGCGTCTAGTGTACTGATCTTGTAAAGTTGGTTGTCGTCAGCGAAAGCATGGTGACTGACTGCGTGGTTGCTTACTAGGTTAAAGAGAGGCTGGGTGTAGAGTATGAAAAGCACAGGGCCCAGTACAGAACCTCGGGGAACGCCATAATGGAACGTAGTATGCTCAGACTGCAGACTATTTATGGTGACTGCATGTGTTCTGTTAGAAAGATAAGACGAGAACCAAGATAGAGCAGGTCCAGAAATGCCAAAAGAGTGCTGAAGTCGTGTAAGGAGAATTTGGTGATCTATTGTATCGAAGGCTGCTGAGAGATCTAAGAGTGTCAAAATGCATATTTTGTTGTTATCCATAGCTGTTAAAAGGTCGTTAACGATCCTGAGCAGGGAAGTTTCAGTGCTATGGCTGGGTCTGTAGGCTGACTGGAGAGGACTGAGAAGGTTGTTGTGATTCAAGTGTTCGTTTAGCTGAGACAGAACTATTCTTTCTAAGACTTTTGACAGAAAAGATAAATTTGACACAGGACTGTAGTTCTTTAAGTCATCAGGGTCAAGGGACATCTTTTCCAAAAGGGGTTTAACTAGAGCAGACTTGTAGACAGATGGGAAAACACCAGATACCAAGGAGTTGTTGAATACAGCAGTAATGCAAGGTAACAAAGAGTCAAGGCATTCAAGTAACAGAGGGGTAGGAAACGCATCAAGTTATGGCTTGGGCTGTGCCATATAACACAGTGATACCTTCTTGTTCTAGATATTTAGCAAGAGTAATATACAAGTTACGTTTATATTCATGGAATACTAAATATTCACAGAATGTGACATGCGTTTGTAAAAATATCTGTTAAACACATACTGCTTGAATGTCCTATTACTACAGTTATTTCAGAAAAATGGATATGACTTAAATGCTTACAACAATGTAAGAGATATTTTGTATAATACTGAAGTTATCACTAATATTGTCATGTCGATAGTTCATAGTATTGTTGGAAAATTAGTATAAATAATAATTATATTTTTGTGGGTTTTCTTTTGGGGTCTAATATCACCTCGATGTGAACAAACATAAAATAAAATATTGATTGATAACACACTGACACCAGCAATAATACAGGGCTACATTCAAATGTTGTTATGTGCTGCATAGATGTGAGTTCAGCCATGCTAAGTTCCATGCCTAACAGCATCCACCCTCCAGAAATGGAGGTAAATCCTACGAAGACGTGGTGTGGCTGACATGAGGCGGGGTAATACAAAACGGTCACACATGCAGTCCTCTCACACTGTAGAATGCATATGTCAGTGTACAGCATGGCATGTACTTGTCAATGTACAGTATAGCATATTACCCTGTGACCACTGCAGTGTTCAACTTGGGGAACACTTCAACAACAACAACAACAACAACAACAACAACAACAACAACAACAACAACAACAACAACAACAACAAAAACAAGAAGTGAAAATACAGTTTGTTTATTAGCTCATTGGACACATCCTTCTTCTGTCTAAGCTTAATGGAGCGATCTCTTTCGTGTGATACCTCCAGACACCAACCAGGTGTGTCACCAACTACTTACTTACTTAGTCCTTATAATCTTCTTCCGTCAAATATTGTTATTGAGTTGGGTCTGTTTGAATCCCTTAGTTCAGTGCAGAGACTTCTTGTGTATGTCCTCAAAGGGATTTAACTTTTCGTGACCAGTTTAGGCCCCAGGATCACCCCCTAAAACTGTATTACGAGGAGCGGTTAAGGATCAGCTTTCTGTGGAAACGAACTGCTGTCAGTGTGTGTGTGTGTGTGTGTGTGTGTGTGTGTGTGTGTGTGTGTGTGTGTGTGTGTGTGTGTGTGTGTGTGTGTGTGTGTACAGTTACCATGGCAGGTGTGTCAGCGACCAGCACCAGTGACCTGGAGTGTCCGGTGTGTCACGAGGACTACACACAGCCCAAGATACTGCCCTGTAACCACCGGGTCTGTCGTCACTGTGTGGTGTCCTGGCTGAGGAAGGGAGGACGTCAAGTCGGGTGTCCACTGTGTCGCGTATCCATCCTTCCACGCACTCGTTCAGGTCAAGGTGACCTTGGCTTCCTGGTGGACGCCCTTCCCACTGACCTGGCCATCGTGGCTCATGTGAACAGCCACAAAATATTGACCAGTCGCCATATCTGCACGGTTTGCGAGAACAATGTTGCTGCTAAGTCATTCTGTTTTCAGTGTGACAGCAAACTGTGCAAGGCATGCGCCAAAGGGCATAGAAAACTCCCATCACTGAAAAATCACGTGATAGAAGAACTAAATAAACTCACTCCGCAACGATTAGCCAAGATTAATCGCTCGACATGTAAGAAGCATGACGATAAGTTGGCTGAACTGTATTGCTCCGCCCACCAAGAGCTCATTTGCATGGGCTGTTTCCCAACCAATCACCGCAGCTGTCCAGAGGTGAAGGCCATCGCAGACGTGGCGAAAGAGAAGAGAACAGAACTGAAACAGCAGGCACAGAGACTGAAGCAGAAGGAGCCAGCACTGGTAAAACAGGTTGGTTTAGCAACAGCCGCTGATTTTTATGGCTATGTCGAACTGAAACAATTATTGGAAGTATCTGGATCATATGACAGTATAAAAGGTTCAATAAGGAACAGTGAATTAGTTCGTTATCAGTTGGATTTGTACGTCTTGTCCACTGCACAGGCTCACATCTGAACACAACAGCAGAACAGAGGCGTTAGATGTAGAGCAAGGAAGTAAGTCCATGGTCACTGGTTTACTGTCGCGTTACCTGGATCAGAAAGAAGAGTCGTATCGTTGTTAACAAGTTTGAAAGTCTTACGTAATCATCACTCAGACACACACACACACACACACACACACACACACACACACACACACACACACACACACACACACACACATGCGGTGGGGAGCGGTGATAATTCAATAGTTAGACCGCCGGACTCGTGATTGTTAGGTCGCAGGTTCGAATCCCCGCAGGAGCGGCGGGAGAATATTCTTCTCCATGGTCATCTTTCGGTGCTGATTCTTATTTCAGTATCCGTTTCACGATCGTGTTACCGCAGTAGCACGTGAAAGATCCCGGTCAGCCTGCCAAACGTGCATGTGGCAGGTTACAGCTAAACACTCATGCACCTTACCTGTGAGACTTTGCATGAAATGACATGATTCATGGTTGTACGATGTACACAGAACGCGCCGAGACGGCATCAGTTTCATGTGGCACCAGCCATGTCTTCGCTGTAAGTACACCACTTCGGTGGATATTCAAAAACGAGCTAGAATCACATGCGAGCGCATTGAGTCTGCTCGAGAGCGGAGAATGGCGCTATATAAAAGCGATCATCGTCATCATCATCAACAACAACACAAACACACACACGCGCGCGCCTATATAGGCAGGAGATGAGTTAGAAAAGAAGTGGTGACAGACAGTTGACAGTTTGTAATCTATTCTGGCATGGACCGGTAACCAATGAAGAGCTTGCAGAAGAGATGCACATGATCACGTTTGCGTTTTTTAAAAACTAGTTTCGCTGCGAGTTGTGAACCTTCTGTAGTCTACTGAGATGGTAATGAGGGCAGCCAAACAAAAACGAATTACAATAGTCCAACTTGGCGAGAACAAAGGCACAGACGATAATTTTGGTTGCTTCAACAGTCAGGTACTGGCGGATAGAGCTGATGCGTCTGGGTTCCACGTAAACAGAACGGCAGAGACTCTACTTTGAAAAAGTCAACAGTCTTGTTCTTTATTGTTAGAAGGTTAAAGGTACTTTCCCGCAGTGTTATCTAACAGCTAGGTTGCACGCCCTGTGGCGCTTTGAACAGATCCGAAAGGAAATCATTGGCGCCGCCATTAATCTAGTTATTATTTTTGATGAGTAAATCATTATGCAATGTAGCATATGATCTGACTCGTTGCTAAGCAACGTGTCAACCGGTTATCTGATTGTCACATATTCGCTTCGGGCTCACGTTAGGTGTAAGCGCTTTACCAATACTCTTTTACATTACAAATTCCAGAACAAGGCAATCAAAGACAAGTTCAAGGCGATGCGCATTAATGTGAGTAACGTCTTTGATGACCTCCATCATTGTGTGGAGATGCGACGTCAGGTGATCAACAGACAGATCAAGACGGAAGAAGCAGCAGCAATGGCGTCACTGACCCAGCTTGACACAGAGAGAGCGGTCATGACGTCACACGCCGTAACAGTGGAGCAGCTGGTGGCGTCAGCCCCGGATGACGCTCTGCTGGAGATGCTGAGTGACCTGACGTCACGCCTGAACGACCTGGAACTGCAGACCGGAACGAAGGACAAGATGGAGACTGTGTATGACGTAACGTTCGATTCTGACAAACTGACTCAGCTGAAGTCTGCCATTGCTGAGTTAGGTAGGTATTATAGTGTGATCTAGTATTCCATCTCTGAGTTGGGTAACTGCAACTGTCTCCTCATGGGTAGACCTAATTCTGTCATCCAACCTCTACAGAAAATTCAGAACTTTGCTGCTAGACTTGTTCTCTTGGCACACCGTCACCACCACTCAACACCTTTCCTGGAAAAACTGCACTGGCTTCCCATTTCAGAACGTATTAAGTATAAAGTCGCTTGTATGTGTTTCAGTGCTATAAATGGTTCTGGTCCTGCTTACCTCTCTGAACTGCTCCATGTCTACACTCCGTCGCGTACACTACGCTCTTCTTCTGACACCCGCATGCTGGAAATCCAACAATACAAACGCAAGACTCATGGTTTTCGACCCTTACCTTGCTTTGGACCCCACATTTGGAATTCACTCCCACAAGACCTTAGACACTGCTCAACCCTGTCGTCTTTTAAAGCCAAACTGAAAACCTTCCTCTTCTCACAGTATTTCCATCCTAACTAATATCAGTACCCAGTTTCTGCTACAGTCTCTCTCTCTCTCTCTCTCTCTCTGTGTGTGTGTGTGTGTGTGTGTGTGTGTGTGTGTGTGTGTGTGTGTGTGTGTGTGTGTGTGTGTGTGTGTGTTTGCAGTGCATTTGTTTTATATAGATATTTTATAATACTTTGTGTAAATTGTTTCGGTAGGACTATGCTCTACATGTGTATAGAATATCATATTTAGGTTAATATGTATCATGTGAGCGCTCAGGGCGTTGATGAGCGCATCATAAATGTACATTATTAATATTATTGTGTCTTGAAGTCTACCATCGCTGTCTGGAGAGAGAGAGAACTCAGAACTCAGAACTCAGAACTTTATTACTCAAGGATTGAGATTTTAGGCAGTAGCCTATTCTTACAATCTGTCCTTGCTATGCTACATAGACAACACATATAAAGATTATTAATGACATTTTCAAAACTTATACAGTATTACAAAGCGGTAGCAACATCGATACTAGCAATACAATTGACCGCAATAGGCACAACTAGGTTACTCATCAATGTCACAGGCAATATATTCTGACGGAGACATGTTATTCACACTGATGTGAATCAAAACTACATATACAGACGTGGAGTTATACTACATTAAAGTCATACAAATACAGGCCTAAAATAGTGTAGAGTGTAGGAACTTACGCAAATTTATTTTAAAATTGCATAGTGAACTAAATGTTTTTAATTTGGGTGGGAGTGTGTTCCAGGTTGAAGATCCAGAAAAAGCAAAGCTTGTCTTAAACTGGTCAATACGAGGGCGCGGTAAAACATAGTTATTTGACCCATACCGGGCAGGAGCTCGGTGAAGAGAGTCACTCAGATAAGGGGGTGCTTTGCCAGTGTGTATTTTGAACATAGTTACACACCGATTAAATTTTAATTGCTTATCTAGTGGAAGAATATTTAGTTTCTTTAATTTTTCCGTAGTTGACAAGGACTGATCTGGTAGGATTAATTTTGCTGCTCGTCTGTGAAGGGAGTTGAGCTTCTTTAGATGAACCTCACTGGCACCACTCCAAACAGTAGAGGCGTAGTTTATATGCGAGAGCAGGTGGGCTTGAAAAAAGATTTTACAAGCGTCACTGTCCACATAGTGCCTGAGCTGGCTGAGCAGAAATAAATTCTTGGATACATGTTTACATACATTATCTATGTGAGACTGCCACTTTAGCTCTTCATCAATTATTACGCCCAGGACCCGATGTTCGCGTACCTGTTGAACGGGAGTTTTTCTTAATGTGAGATTAAGGGTCAGGGGTGTACGCTGATGTTTTTGTCTTGTAGTTAGTACCATACATTTTGTTTTATGAGGATGAATTACCATGCGATTTTGATCACACCACGTAGATACGTCATTTAAGCCTTCCTGAAGAGATGTTTGAACTGACTGAAGATCGCTTCCACATGAATGAATAGAATTATCATCTGCAAAAAGATCACAGACGACATTGTCTTTAGTTATGTTCAGGGGCAAGTCATTAATAAAGATGCAGAATAGAAGTGGACCCAGTACAGATCCCTGTGGTATACCGCATTCAACTATGCCTTCAGTAGAATATTGCCCATTCAGGAAAACGCGCTGTGTTCTGTCTTGTAGATAAGATGTTAGGAAAGACACCGTCGACAGATTCTGGACATAGACGAACATTTTTTTTAGAAGAATAGAGTGGTCAACTAGATCAAATGCCTTTTTTAGATCAAGGAAGACAGCGCCGGCTACCTGGGTCTTGTTGATTGCAGAAAGCCATGTATCACAGAGTCTAATTAGAGCTGTATGGCATGAGTGGTGACGACGGAAGCCAGACTGAAAAGGGTGGAACAGATTGTGGTCTTCAATAAAGAGTATTAGATACTTATGAATGTGCTTTTCAAGTGGTTTGGACAAAATAGATAGAAGAGAAATTGGTCTGAAAGTATTTGGGTCAGTAAGATCTTTGGTTTTAGGCAGTGGAATAACTTTGGCCGCTTTCAGAGCCGAGGGAAATATATTTTGTTGAATGCATAAATTATAGATGTATGTCAAAGATTCTACTGCATAAGGAAGAGCAAGTTTTAACATCATAGAATTAATATTGTCGGGCCCCATTGCTTTTTTGTTCTTTAGTTTTTTAATATACGCGCCTACTTCATGTACAGCAATTGGAGGAACCTTAAATGAATCGCTGGAACTAATCCTATCCTTGCAAAATTTCTTCAGGGATGCTGGGATCTTATAGTCATTAGAAGTGCTAGTATCCGCAGATTTAAGTATGGCGTCAGTTAAGGATAGAAAGTGATTGTTGAACACATTAGGAGAGCATTTAATCTCTGCAGTCTTTGCTTTATTTCGGGACTTGTGTGTAATTTCAGTCATTGCACGCCATAGTGATGCAGTATCTTTGTTATCATTGATCAGTTTTGCGAAGTAAGCTTTTTTTGCTGCTCTGACTAAACTCGTGACTTTATTCCTTTGTTTCTTGTAGTCCTCAAATTTCTTATCGCGTTTGAGTCTGTCACGAAGTTTCATAGCCTTGATAATTTCAGATGACAGCCATTGAGGAAGTGTAGGGTGTTTGACTCGTCTCTTCCTAATTGGCGCATGCTTTTCAACAACAGGAAGAAAAGCTTCATACCAGGCTGTTAGCGCTTGATTCGGCTCTGAAAAGCTGAAAACATTGACAAAAGGAGCGAGGCTCAAATCCCAAAGAAAGGCATCCTGGTCAAAGTGTTTAAAACAACGATATTGGACGGTTGTATGGCCTTTGGTCATATTTTTGGGCTGTTTGCATGACCATGTGCAAATGACTGGACAGTGGTCACTGACGCTGATATCAGAAACTCGTACTTTCGATAACATCTGTTCATTATTTGTATATATATGATCGAGCAATGTAGCAGAGGTTTGAGTTATTCTTGTCGCACAGCGTATTTGTTGGCGCAAACCAAACAAAGACGTTGCAGATGACCAGGTAGGTTGGGGTTTGAGGAGATCAATGTTGAAGTCTCCAAGAAGAACAATGTTTGGGTTACTTTCACAGACCTTGTCCATCATTTGCACAAAGTCGTCAAACCAGGTATGTGTAGCTGCAGGGTTTCTATATACATATCCAACTAGAACAGCAGAGGAGGCTGGGTGTTTTATCTCCACCCATATGCATTCTACCTTCTCGGACTCAAGATCATTTCGCCTCTTCGTGAAGGTTTTGATACTTTGGTGAATATATAGCGCCATACCAGTATGACCCTGGTCTGCAGCATCACGTCGAATGATAGTATAGTGAGGAATAGAAATTGATTCATCACTAAAACGTGCACTAAGGCGCGTCTCGCTGAGTCCAAGAAGGTGGATAAATGGAGAATCATTTAACAACATGCACACGTCATGTACCTTATTATACAGATGATATACATTTGCGTGCCCTATGCGTAGTCCATCGATTGTCTTAAGAGTAGTCATGATCATTGAAATCTTACTGGACACAGATAATAATGTTTATACTATTAATTATGCACATGCACTCAAACGGAAATCAAAATTTAAACACAAAATAAAACTGCTCAAAAACTACCTACACAATCAAACAAGATATAGTAGAGGAAGCCCAAACTTTGCGCACAAGTGTGCGTGGGGGAGTGATAAGAAGAAGAAAGGCACGCGGACCCGAATTTATGCTTGCAGAGGGTCACACGGAACTAGGGTAAAAAGTACTACGGTATAAAATTTAAAAGTGAATGTTACGCATACGTCAGGGAAACGCAGTATTTTAAACAAAGGGGAAATGGGGGGGGGGGGGGGGGGGGCGGGGGGGGGGCTACTGAACATGAAGAATCTTCCCAAACTCAATCAGCTTTTCAACCATTGACAGGTACATTTGCTGGATTGGTGGTGTAGCGAGATGGGGGGTTGCTTCATGAGAGACGCCGTCTGTTGGTTTTGTATTTGAGACGTGACGCGAGATTGGTCGTATGCTTCTGGGTGAGCTTGGCTTGGATGGGTCTTTGCTGAGCCATAACTCACTACGTCGGAGTACGTCCGTCTGTCCTGGTTGTTAGCTGGGGACGTGTGGTGCACTGGGCTGTTGGAGGCAGTGGTCGGGTGGCCGTGTTGGTGGTGAGGAGGTGGCGACTTGTGGGCACGTTGATGAGAGCGATAATCCTTAGGTACATAGCTCACGTAAGCAGGAGTTGGTTGGTAGGTCGTGGGCCTTTGCTGCGACGACTTTTCGGAGGGTCGGTGCCTGCTTAACCGAACAGTCCTTTTCAGGTTTCTCGCCAGTCCGCTACTGCCGCGTTTGTTTGGGCGGAATCCGTTGAGGTACCACGAGGATTTGACTTCCCAGCTGCGTGAGTAAAAAGTCTCATCATTGTCGGTGAAAAATGCACCTTTTTCCCACGCAGCATGGTACATGCCATCATTGGTTTTGTTGATGCAGTTGGCAACGTGTTTGTTGGTATCGTTTAGTGGCAGTATGGATGACAGGTTGACTGCTGCCGATGGAAAACATCGACGTAGAGCACTGATGACACTGGTCCACGTTTCTTTTTTAATAAAGCGCCCGTTTACGCAGTCGTTTATGCCAACATGAACGTTGACACAAGTGACTTTTTTGGATTGTTGAACACGGCTAGATAGACTGGAAATTAAGCTTGTTACAGTCAAGCCAGGTGATATGGTCACCTGTGCGTGGTCTCGTTCAGAGCAACCCATCTTTTCTGCGTGCAGACCATCCAGAACCGAGTCCCCAATGTACAGCAGTGTTGTGTCTGGAGAGATAGTGAGGCATTGGTCTTTGTTACTACGATGGTGATGTTCGTCTCTGCTGTTGCTGGGTTTGGAAGAATTGTTCTTGGTGTTGCTGTTAGTAGGGTGTTGTGATCCAGTCTTTGGTGTTTCTTGCCAGACTCTGTCAACCGCTTGAGGTTTAGATGTAGCACTGGTCGTCGATGTGTGAGGGGCGACTTGTTTGAGCTGGCAGTTGTTGCATTGTTTCCTATCTTTGTTCAATTTAAATTTTGCTTCCATTTCCTGTATAGTTGATTTCATGCTATTTATGATCACATTTAGAGAGTTAATTTCGATCTTGAAATGTTCTCGGTCGGCTTCCTGTGAGGCTTTCACCGCTACCAGTTCAGCACGCAATTGTTCAATGGTGCAGTTCATCTCTTGCTCTCTCAGGTCATCGTCGGATGGAGACAAGGTGGGCGTGTTTTCCTGTTCTCTGTGCACATTGTCGGAGGGGGATTCTAAGGTGGGCGTGATCTCCTCTTCTCCCGGCGCCTCAACAGAGGGAGACAGGGTGGGCGTGGTCTCCTCTTCTCCCGGCGCCTCAACAGAGGGAGACAGGGTGGGCGTGGTCTCCTCTTCTCCCGGCGCCTCAACAGAGGGAGACAGGGTGGGCGTGGTCTCCTCTTCTCCCGGCGCCTCAACAGAGGGAGACAGGGTGGGCGTGGTCTCCTCTTCTGCTCGCGCCTCAACAGAGGGAGACAGGGTGGGCGTGGTCTCCTCTTCTGCTCGCGCCTCAACAGAGGGAGACAGGGTGGGCGTGGTCTCCTCTTCTCCCGGCGCCTCAACAGAGGGAGACAGGGTGGGCGTGGTCTCCTCTTCTGCTCGTGCCTTAACAGAGGGAGACAGGGTGGGGTTGGTCTCCTCTTCTGCTCGCGCCTCAACAGAGGGAGACAGGGTGGGCGTGGTCTCCTCTTCTCCCGGCGCCTCAACAGAGGGAGACAGGGTGGGCGTGGTCTCCTCTTCCGCTCGCGCCTCAACAGAGGGAGACAGGGTGGGCGTGGTCTCCTCTTCTGCTCGCGCCTCAACAGAGGGAGACAGGGTGGGTGTGGTCTCCTCTTCTCCCGGCGCCTCAACAGAGGGAGACAGGGTGGGCGTGGTCTCCTCTTCTGCTCGTGCCTCAACAAAGGGAGACAGGGTGGGCGTGGTCTCCTCTTCTGCTCGCGCCTCAGCAGAGGGAGACAGGGTGGGCGTGGTCTCCTCTTCTGCTCGCGCATCAACAGAGGGAGACAGGGTGGGCGTAGTCTCCTCATCTCCCCGCGCATCAACAGAGGGAGACAGGATGGGTGTGGTATCCTCTTTTTCCCGCGCGTTGTAGAGTGGAGACGAGGGTGTCGTGTTCATCAGCATTCCAAGTGTATCGCTGGAGGGAGAAGAAGTGACAAGCTCTCTCATCACATCTTTGGAAGAAGACGAGATGTGCGTGGTCTCCAGTTCTCTCTGAGCATCAGAAGAGGAAGATGGGGTGATCGTAGTCATCGGCTCTGCCCCATTATCGTGGGAGGAAGAAGGGCTGATCGGCAAGGCGTCCGTGTTGCCTGGCGTTCTGTCAGAGGAAGAAACAGCAGGTGCTTCCTCTCCCGGCGGCATGAGAGCCTTCTGGATGTTGGCCGTCAGTGCAGCTTTCAGCATACAGGACTGACTGGTGTACAGCAAGGCAATCCCGTGAACACATCGTTTGATTGCTTCAAACTCTGATTCAACCCATTGTGGACAGCGAAAACCCTGCACTAGCACAGTTCTGACACTCTTTTTGCCGTTTGTGTGATAGATGTGTACAGTTAGCAGTTTATCTTGTCTTTTTTTATCATCAGGTCCTGTTGTTAGATATACCTGAAGAGTGCTTTGAAATAAATCATAGTCATTGACTTTAGAAGCATCTATTAGAACTCTTTTGCCATTGATTCTGGCGTAGTCAGCCCACGTTGAGTGAAAATACTTGGACTCGTTGAGACCGTCAAAGTACCTGCGTTTGATTACAGTCCGCCATATAGGTGTGAGATCAGGCGCAGTAGTAAAAGTTACTTGAAAGCAATCACTGGTTTTTTGTATTTTTTCATTGATGACAGTGGTAGTACTGATTGGTACTGTTGCCATTGCATTATACTGAGTTGTCATTGTGCAACTAGCCATCAAAAACAAGGCAGAAACAAGTCACAGTAATCTGCTTGTGACATTTCCCTGACCTATACATGGTTTACTAGACAGGGCACATTTCACATGCACAGTATTATAGGAAATATGTAGAGCTGATAGGGAGAAAAGAAAAAGAAAAGGGAAAACAAGAAACAACAACAACAAAAAACACTACTTATAAAATGCAAACGGGATTAAACAGCTTATAAAAGTGAACTGGACTGAACACAAGTTGATGAACTAAACGTTTTGCACACGAGGAGCTCGGCCGATATGCAATCCGACCAGCCCATCAACACGAGAGGACGAAATACAAATGTTTGTGCAATACACGATGACGGTTGCCACGGTGTTGTCGAGGTGTTGCTATGATTGTGCACCGGCTGAAGAAATTGAGGTATGTCATACGATTCACATCGGTCTCACTCAGCAGTTACAGCCTGCAGTTTTTACACTGACTGGGCTGGGATCAAGTTTTTATCAAGTACACAAGAGTTTAACGTGCTTCCGGTTTATGAAGAATAACACAAGGCCGGTTGGTGTACTTTTACACGTGAATCAAGCTTAAGAAAAAGAAGGGGGGGGGGGGGGGGGGAAGCACAACAACACAGCAACCTCGCTGCAACCATTCACTGCAACCTCGCGCGGGGTCAGAGGCAAGCTGGGTGGCGGCAGAAAGTGAGACCTCACAGAGGTCAGCTGGCGATCCCACTGGCGGGAGATGCGGGCGGGCGACGCTCCTCCTCTATCGCCATGCTTCAAACGAGGCGGTAACAGGCGTGACAGCGCCCCGGGGCATGGCGGACAGTGCTGTAGCGTGGAATATATGGCAGCTGGTTTGGTGTAACACTCGACTGCTGTGGGAAGGTCAGCGGTCAGTGGTCAGCGCCTACAGAAGATGCGCTACCGACCGATGCAGGAAACACACAGGCACGACGAAAAAGAAACGCAACTCCAGGTACAACCAAAAAAAGGAACGGGGAGAAATTTCACTGACCGGGCACACGCTCCCTCGAACCACCATAGTACAGAGCAGAACAACACAGAGTACTTAGCATCGAAGAGTCTGGAATAGCTGCACTCCATCACAGACTGTGAGCGCGGTGATAGACAGCCATGCTGGACCCGTCTAGTGCCCGGGCGCCATCTTGGAGAGAGAGAGAGAGAGAGAGAGAGAGAGAGAGAGAGAACTCGAACTCGAACTCGAAAACTTTATTTTCCAAGGATTGTAGTTTAGGTTCATTTAGACCTGTCTAACAACTAGTCCTTGCTAAACTACTGAATAGAGAGAGAGAGAGAGAGAGAGAGAGAGAGAGAGAGAGAGAGAGAGAGAGAGAGAGAGAGAGGCAGGCAGACAGACAGACAGACAGACAGACAGACAGGCAGACAGAGACACAGAAGAGACACAAAGAAAGACAGAGAGCACACGCAGCCAAAGACGGGGCGATAGGTTGACAGACCATTTCCTCACTGCGGTCGCTAGCTATCACTCGTTATCAAGGGGCGAGGTTTGAAGCAAGAGGAGTGCTTACGACTTTCCACAAATTCTAACACGACGTCGTCACTGGTGACGCAAGCGTTTGTCGTGCGAGTGAGATTCCATTCAGTCTTAAGTACGCGGTAGATAACTTGACCTCTTAAAACGTTACAACGCTGCCCCTTACTAGTACAGCGATTCCGCTGATTGTTGAACAACAGAGCGCTTAAAATGACACAATTTACAGACTGGCTGTATTCGTAAATAAACTGGTTCATGAATGGGTCCAATAATTTTCTCTCACCTTCCCCCTCCCTCCACCCCTTCCGCTCTCTCTATCCTCCTCCCCGTCTCTATCCCTTATTCTATTTTTGGATTTGTTTGGGGCACTGATATTTAATTGTTTCGAGGGCTTGCCTTCAGTGGAGATTGCAGGCACCCACCTGTCCACGTCAACCCCACCCGCCCACGTCCCACCCACCTGTCCACGTCCCTTACACACCTCTCACCTGTTTACGTCTCAACCATCTGTCCGATTCCCGTGCAAGTCCTACGCTTCCATTCACGTGCCTTCACCTATCCACATACCTGCAACTTCCACCTGTCCACACACCGTCCAAGGACCGCCCACTCGTTTACGCTCAACCCACAAGTCCCAGTCCCACCTACCCGTCCGAGGACCACCCATCCTCTTATGCCCCACCCATACGTCTAGTCCCATGCAGCAATTCACGTCCCACCCAACGACCCATTCAGGTCCTTCTCACCCGTTCACGTTCTACCTTCCCGTTCTACTCCTAGTTCCACCCAACATTCTTAGGTCCTAGTCCCACCCACCCGTCCTGGTACCACCTACTCATTCACGTCCCAACAACCCGTGCCAGACCTGCCTTATCTGTTCACGTACCACCCACCCGTCCAAGTCCCTCCAACCAGTTCATATTCCACTCTACCATCCACAGCCCGTCCCATTCCCATTGACCCGTTCACTTTCCGCCTTCACTCAGTCCACGTCCCATCCACCTGTCCACGTCCCACCCACTTGTTCACGTCCCATCCCTCTGTCCACGTCCAATCCACCTGCCCACGTGACACCCACCTGCCCACGTGCCACCCACCTGTCCACGTGCTATCCAACTGTCCACGTGCTACCCGCCTGTCCACGTCCCATCCACGTGTCCATGTCGCATCTATCAGTCCACGTCCCATCCGCCTGTCCACATCCCATCCATTTGTCCACGTCCCATCCACCTGTCCACCTCCAATCCGCCTGTTCACGTCCCATCCACCTGTCCACGTCCCATCCATCTGTCCACTTCCAATCCGCCTGCCCACGTCCCATCCACCGTCCACGTCCCATCCATCTGTTCATGTTCCATCCACCTGTCCACGTCCCATCCTCCAGTCCACATCCCACGATCGTGTGTGTGTCAGCCAAACCAACGCTTTGCACTTGACTCCGTTATGATTGCGTGTGTGTTACCTCACCTCTGTCCTTCAGCTCTTAACATGATGCCGCGAGTGTCAACTACGCTAGTCACCATTTTCTGCCGGCCTGGCCCACGATCGTGTGTGCGTTACCTAAGCAAGGTGATCGTTCAGACCCCCGCCTCACACGACGTCAACAGCCGAGAGTCAGCCACCGTGGCGACGGCGTGGCCCGGGTCCAGGACGGACGTGGCTGCGGCGACACGGCCAGACCGGCAGGCGTCCCGCGCCGTGTTCGTGGTGACAGCCCCCCGGTCACCTTGCCTCACGCTCCCATCACCTCACGCAACCCTCCCCGCCCTGCCCAGCCCCTGACGGTGTAGCCACTGGAGGACCCGGCCCACACCCACGGCCACCGGGTCGCCTCGTGTCACAGCAGTGGTCGTAGCTTGCGGGGGAAGGCCGGACCCTGACAGGCGAACCGTCCCTCCACATCCATTTCCTCCCTTGCCCTGTCTGCCCAGAGATATGTACTACAGTATCTCTGGTCTGCCTGCCACACTCTTCTCTTGGGCCGCTTACCCTCTGCAATGTACAAGCACGTCTGGGTTGAACCTTCACTCGAAAGGCAATCACCTTTGTTTCCTCTTGCTTTTGTTGCTGCTTTTTTTTTTTTTTTTTTTTTTTTGTGTCGTGTCTCAGTTAGTGCTAGTTTTGTAAAACTAGAATTCATTTCGAACTGTTCGTCCGCCATACATTTGTGTGTTTCTTTTTCAACTGTATGTCAATGAGCTCACCGCGTTTTAGCCACAAGCTTGTTGGTGATCCCGTGAAGTTTTCATTGTAGCTTTCTTTTGTCTGGAGTAAATTCTTGTTTAAACTAAAGGCAATCATTCCTGTTTTTGAACTAAGATGATTCGATTACTCCATGGACCATCACTCCAAATAAATCAATAGACCACGAGTCACCCAGATTTAAGACACAAAATGACTACAGAAAATCACAAAATGACTACAGAAAATCACAAAATGACTACAGAAAATCACTCCTAGTTAAGACATAACATCACTCGATAGAACGTCATGCCCATCTCAGAATCGAACTAACTCGTATTTTGGACACAGAATCGCTCGATTTAGATTAACACTACTACTACAGAAACGAAATGAATCGATGGAACATATGTCATTAGACACAAGATTGCTTATACTGATAAAGCGCCATTCCTATTTTGGGCACAAAGGGACTTACTCTATGGGTCAGACAAAGAAATTTGATGTTTCATGTGTTTCAGGGGAACTTTTCTTATTAAACAAGTTGATATTTTTCCATCCTGAAATGTATAAAAAAAAGTCATACCTAATTGAGTAGTGTTAATTCCCCTTCTGGTGTTGGCATTCACCAGTCAATGCCAACAGAGAAACAGACTGTTTGGTTTTGGATAAAGCATTAATGTACAGAGGCCCTTCCTTTAAAAGTACACTGACTGCGTCTTTCAGAGAGAAAAAGAATATATATATATAAACCCAAGTGGAAAGAGCACAGGAGCAAACTCAAACACTTTCAAGTTAAGGTAACTGAACTATCGACCATCTGCCAGGAGGGAGAAACACACAGACTACTGTCTTATTATGTCCAGTCTGAACCGTGTAGATATGTGGTGAGTGATCCAATAAGAACAAGAACAAGAAGATTCGCTAAAAAATTATAAATAATAATTATAAAACACACACACACACACACACACACACACACACACACACACACACACACACACACACACACACACACACAAAACAAAACAAAAACAAAAAAACGGAAACGAAATCTTGACATAATACAGCACTGGCACAACCTCCGTTCTTCCCACCAACAGCGATGAATTCTTCACGTGTGTGACAAGTGACCTCAGCAAGGGTCGAAGCCATTAAGTGCATATTTAAGTAATTACAAAGGGTGTAGCAACATGGACTGTGGGAAGGACACGCTCCCGTGGTCCTCTGCTCTTGCCCACCCATTGACACTGTCCAGCGCGACATGACACTGACAGAGAGAACTGAACCCGTGACCTTGTAGCTGACAAGGCCCACGCCGTTTCCGCACTGATGTCGGTTGTGGTGGCGTCGCCACAGTGTACACCCTGTGCAGCCCCGTCATTTTGTACAGCCTCACCACCTGTTTTCAGCCGTGTATAGCCTCACCACTGTGTACAGCCTCATTACCATATACAGCCACACCACTGTGTACGGCCTCATTACCATATACAGCCACACCACTCAGTGTATACGGCCTCATTACCATATACAGCCACATCATTGTATACGGCCTCATTACCATATACAGCCTCACCACTGTGTACAGCCTCATTACCATATACAGCCATACCACTGCGTACAGCCTCATTACCATATACAGCCACACCACTGTGTACTGCCTCATTACCATATACTGCCTCACCACTGTGTACAATCCCACCACCGTGTACAACCTCACCACTTCGTGCAGCCTCACCACAGTGTACATCAACCTTATGTTTGGCTCTCAGCATTGCTGCGCCGTCACAGAAGGAAAGGGACCGGGTGTTGCGCGCCCTGCTTTGGCGTTGTCTCCCTTGATCATTGAGTTTGTGTCATTGTTGTCTGTTTTGTTTGATGTTGGTTTTGGTTAGCGTCTCGTTCAGTTCCTGCACATAAACAGCGGTGATCAATGATCAGTACTTGCTGGAGGGCCAAATCCGGGACAGTGGAGTTAGGCAAGTGCAGTTCTTATGTCGTTCTGTCTCAGCAGTCAGCACCTTTCAGCGTGATGCTGATGTTAATCAGAATCACAAGTCGCCGAATACCGTTGTCGGTCATACCAGCTACTGCTTACGAACTTTATCGAGCTGGTCTTCCTGAAGCCCCTCTTCCAAATAAAAATGGATTTTTCTCTTTTTCTCTGTCTGTCTGTCTCTGTCTGCCTGTGCCTGTCTGCCTGCCTGCCTGCCTCTGCCTGTCTGTCTGTCTGTCTGTCTGTCTGACCCCTTCTCTGTGTCTCTGTCTGTCTGTCTGTCTATCTGGCTTCCCACCCCTCCTATCTTTTCTCTGCCCACCACTCACTCAAGAACATGCTTTTTTTCTTGGTTGGCTATAACCATCCTTTGCGGTTTGGGACGACAGTAAAACTAATCCATGGACCGTTCACTCCCGCTTTGCCCGACACATATCGGCCTCTCAACCCCCCACCGCCTGTATCGTCTGTGGTGTTGGCTACGTAGTGGGCGGTCAGCGAGCCCCTGTTTGCAAGGCGCAGTGTCAAGCCTGACGGACGAAGGAAGTGCTGGTGAGGGGCGAGCACCTTTGGGGCTTCAGGCAAAGAGCCGGCGGGATGAAGGCCGCGGGGAAAAGGCGGGACTATGGGGATTAACCCCAGGCCCTGCGGGGACAAAGACCCAGAGCCGGGGGGCAAAGATGGGGGGAAGGCTTGTGTTGGATTGGGCCTTGGCGGAGGAGGAGGGGGGGGGGGGGTGGTCACATCAGACAAATGCCACTAGAACCGGGATGAGTTACTCTGTCACAAACATGAGCGGATTCCATCAAAGTATCGGTTTTCACCTTAGCTTCGGTGGGCGGGCTATCGCGATCGTGCTTTCATTACAGGGGACAATGATGTACGGTGTCTTTATTAAAGGTGCACGATGATCTAAGGTGTCCTTCTTACGGGTGGACAATGGTCAGTGCTGCGGGCAGCTGAGGGAGGTGTCTGATTTGTGACAGATCGTGTCAGGAAGAAGGTAGGACGTCTTGTCAGAACCACGACCCTCGTGCCATGACCTTCACCTTCTGTGGAGTTCACTTGCTGTGGAGTTCACTGCTTTGTGTGAGAGGCTTTAAACGCTATCTCTGGTGTAAAAGAAACACTGGTTAGACAGGGGCTGAACGTTATCTGTCCTGTGAGAGAGACTCTGAGGTATGTCTTGTGTGACAGAGGCTCTGTAATATCTCTGTGACAGAGATTCGGTAGTATTTCAAGTGTGACAGAGACTGTTTTTGTGTACTGTTTCTAGTGTGACTGATCGACTACGTCGTGACTATACAGACTAGGCATTTGTCCAACAGTTTTGAATTGGATACAACGCCACTCCTGACGATCTGATAGCTATCGAGCTTTTAACAAAGCGGGAAACTACTCACTGCTCGCATCAACCCTGATAATAGAGGGATTCAGCTGATTAGAAACGTATTTTTTTATTATCGTGATCTCAAGGCTTGCGACTTAAGTCTATTAACGTGTTTTCGTTCCATAGATGACATCCAGAGAATCCCAAAGGAACCAACGGGCCCTTCACAAGGCTGGATTCAGTCGATCTAGAAACGCGAAGAAAATGGCTGTCGACTGACCTGGCCTGCTGCGCAGAGAACACAAAGTCATGCGAATAGTCTTCTGGACATGTCACGCCACTGACCAATCTGAAGGACAAGTCATGTGAATGTCCACTCTGTGGGAAAGCTCATGCGATTGGCCTGTCTGTAGGACGGGTCATGCCACTGGCCAATCTGTAGGGCAGGTCATGCGATTGGCAGATCTGAAGGTCAGGTCATACGACTGGCAAATCTGTCGGATGGGTCATGCGACTGGCCAATCTGTGGAACAGGTCATGCGACTGGCCTATCTGAAGGTTAGGTTATGCAGGCGCATAACCTAACCTTCAGATAGGCCAGTCTGTAGGACAGGTCATGCCACTGGCCAGTCTGTAGGACAGATCATGCCACTGGCCAGTCTGTAGGACATGTCATGCCGCTGGCCAGTCTGTAGGACAGGTCATGCCACTGGCCAGTCTGTAGGACATGTCATGCCACTGGCCAGTCTGTAGGACAGGTCATGCCACTGGCCAGTCTGTAGGACATGTCATGCCGCTGGCCAGTCTGTAGGACAGGTCATGCCACTGGCCAGTCAGTAGGACATGTCATGCCGCTGGCCAGTCTGTAGGACATGTCATGCCACTGGCCAGTCTGTAGGACATGTCATGCCACTGGCCAGTCTGTAGGACATGTCATGCCACTGGCCAGTCTGTAGGACACTAGGCTCACCGTGAACAGTATGAAAAAAGAGAACTCAGAACCGGTCCTGCGACTGGTCTTGCATGAAGATTTTGTACTACGCCTACGCAAATGATTTAGAATTAATCGGTTCTGAATCTGTAGAGAATGGGACGTAATTGTCCGCCATGTAACACACTCCTTGAAACAGCTGCAGGCTTTGCTCGCTCGTCTATGCT
>CAUZXP010000548.1:0-2500 GCA_963584105.1 Alviniconcha strummeri | reverse complement strand
ACAAACTCTGTCTCTTTGTATGTCTGTCTGTGTCTGTCTGTCTGTCTGTCTGTCTGTCTCTGTCTCTCTGTCTTTCTCTGTAGAGCCCGGCAATCGCTGTGTACAATGAATCATGAAACTAGCGGCGCACTATCCGCACGAGTCATCTTTATCGTGTGTGCAGGATTGCGGCAGCTCTAAGTGTGTCAGATCGTCCTGAGGCTTGAACCTCGATTTTAGGCGGCACTCACAGCTACTTATCTGTCTCCATCAAGTTTGACATTTTTAGCTACGAACCCACTTCTGTCCACTGGCGCAGAGGCTCTTGTTATTCAGCCCGCTTTAAAGCCGTGTTGGCTACACGAACAATCATTGTTTTATAACACAAACCTTGAAGGGAATAGGACTTTCTTCTCTCTCTGGTATTTATTTATTTCCCTCCAGTTTCACTCTGTTTAAGTCTTCCACATCTAAATGTAATGCCTCAGCAATCAATTACTCGCTTCTTGTTTTGTTGTTGTTATTATTTTATTTTTGTTTGTTTCCTTTTGTGTGTTTGTCTTCGTTTTTTTCTACACTTCGACTGAAACTTTGTCCTGTTCTGGCTGTAGCCCCATACTCCGCTGAAACCCCAACTCACCTGCAGCAGTTAACCCTTTTCCTGCCCCTAGGACGTCATGTGACGTCATTGACAAAGTTCTTTGCATTTGCTTATGGGATGCTGGATACATTCCTGCTTGAATTCTAACTTCTAACAAATTTGTTACGTGAAATACAGTTCTCAAAATCAACATTTTTGGTCAGCTTAACTTGTCTGGGTGGTTTTCTTGGAAGGAAACCGCTTCAGAAATGTAAACTATTGGCAGCAACATCATGCCTATTCACTGTTTCACAGACGTTATGGCAGAAACAGCAAAATTCTGCCGGAGACGGTAGGATAACAGTTTTAGAGACGTTAGGCCAGAAACAGCAACAGTCATTCTGCCGGAGACATTAGAATCACTCTTTTAGAGACATTACGCCAGAAACAGCAACAATCACTTTGCCGGAGATGACGCAGTCACTATTTAGAGACGTTATGACAGAAACAGCAACAATCATTCTGCCGGAGACTTTGCAATCACTCTGTTGTGCCAGAAACAGCAACAGTCTATCTGCCGATAACGTTACACTAACTTTTTTCTCAGAGATGTTATGCCAGAAACAGCAACAGTCCGTCTGCCGGAACGTTACGCTCATTCTTTAGAGGTGTTATGCCAGAAACAGCAACAGTCCATCTGCCGATAACGTTACACTCACTCTTTTAGAGATGTTATGCCAGAAGCAGCAACAGTCCATCTGCCGGTAACGTTTCAGTCACTCTTTTAGAGATGTTATGCCAGAAACAGCAACAGTCCATCTGCCGATAACGTTACACTCACTCTTTTAGAGATGTTATGCCAGAAGCAGCAACAGTCCATCTGCCGGTAACGTTTCAGTCACTCTTTAGAGATGTTATGCCAGAAACAGCAACAGTCTATCTGCCGATAACGTTACACTCACTCTTTTAGAGATGTTATGCCAGAAACAGCAACAGTCCATCTGCCCGGTAACGTTTCAGTCACTCTTTTAGAGGTGTTATGCCAGAAACAGCAACAGTCCATCTGCCGGAACGTTACACTCACTCTTTTAGAGATGTTATGCCAGAAACAGCAACAGTCCATCTGCCGAAACGTTCCACTCACTCTTTTAGAGATGTTATGCCAGAAACAGCAACAGTCACTCTGCTGGAGACGTTACAGGCCAATGTCTGTAACGTCCCCGGCAGAATGAGTGATTGTAATGTGTCCGGCAGACTGACGGTTAGGGACGTTGTGCCCTGCACAGCCCCAGTGCCTGTGTGAGGGCGGGAGGAGCCACTGAACCACTGCTATCAACGGACCCACCTGTTGCTCGTCCCTTCCCCGTTGCTCTTCCACCCAAGCTACAGTGGAGCCGGGTTCTCCCGTGCAACATATATCCATATATATAGGATATAGGACTGCAATAACCGCCCGGTGGTGGAACCAGAAACGATTAGATGGAAGTTATAGTTTTTGTACATGCACGCACGCACGCACGCATGCATGCGCGCGCGCGCACATACACACACACACACACACACACACACACACACACAATATAGTGGAGATTATAGTTTATATATATAATAAACTATAGACTCCACCCGATCGTCTCTGGTCCCACCACGGGGTGGCCATCTCTGTCCGATAAGGCTTGGCCTTTGTTCTGTGCATGCCATACAACAAAACTAAAAAGCAGAGAGAGAGAGAGAGAGAGAGAGAGAGAGAGAGAGAGAGAGGAGAGAGAGGAGAGAGAGAGAGAGAGAGAGAGAGAGAGAGACAGACTGCTGGCTCGTCCAATTTCGTACCTCGTACATTAGATTTTGTGCTCTTGCTATGCTGTCCGCTTCGGCATCAGTTAGTGCATATTGCCATGGACCTTACTCGTAGTCCATGCATATTGCACAGGCTGCTGCTGC